>RJWT010002523.1:0-40465 GCA_004365215.1 Cuniculus paca | reverse complement strand
AGCCTGATGCATGCAGGATTCATTTAGATCCTTTGACTTTAAGTTAATGAAATTCTTTTTGAGAAAAATGTGTTTCTTCTATAGAGTACTTTGTTGGATTTTGTTTCTTGATTCACTCTGCCAGTCAGTTTTTTTTTTTGATTGGTGAGCAGAGGTCATTTACATTGATGGTTACAACTGATATGTATTGGCTTATCTTTATCATGTTATTTTCCTGCTGTTGGTATTTTATGTTTCCCCTCAGTCTAATTGCTTGCCCTGCTTGGTGGTTGCTTTCTGTTGATGTTCTTGGAATTGTGGTAATTTGTATCTCTATCTAGAATATGTTTCATTACCCTTAGTGGTGCTGGTTTGATGACCATGAATGTCTTCAGTTGTTCTTTGCCATGGAAGTAACTTATTTCCCATTAATTTTGGAAGATAGCTTTGCAAGTTACACCAACCTGGGTTGGCAGTTGTTTTCTCTCAGAAATTTAAATACTTCACTCCAAACTCTTCTTGACATGAATGTTTCTTTTGAGAAGTCCACCATGATTGTGAATGGCTTTCCTTTATAGGTGATCTGTTTCTTTTCTCTAATGGCTTTTAATATTCTGTGCCTGTACTTTATTCTGCACCTGTGCCTTATTTCTAGGCTCTTGATTATTATAGGTCTGGGTGTAAATATATTTTGGTTGTGGGTAACTGGACTGGTGCATGTCTCTCTTTTTATCTGTATGTCAGATTGTTTTCCTGTACTTGAGAAATTTTTTGTTACTACTACTGTAAATAGTTGTTTTATGTCACTTGTGTTGCCTCTTGGTTTTTCATTGACACCAAATATTCTTATATCAATTTTCTTTGCACCATTTGCAGCTGTCAAATTGTTACTTCCTGATCATTTTTTTGAAGAGATCTTTCGGGATTTCTATCCAAGAACTTGTCTTCAAGTACTGAAAGTCTGCCCTCAGTTTCATTCATGTGGGTTTGCCAGTTTTCAATGGCGTTTTTAATTTCCTGGATATCTGTTTGAATCTGTTTTATGCATTCTGTCTCTTTCCTATATAGATCATCCATGGTTTCCATCATCTTCCTGTTATCATTTATTTTTTATCTGTTTCTACTCTCGAGTTGTTGAGACATTTATTTGTGAATGTTGACATTTCTTGTTTTAGCTTAGGGATTATTTCTGATCTGATTTCCTCTATATTCTCATGGATTTTTTTTCTTTACTTTGGTTGCTATCATTTCAAAAATGTCAAGTGTGTGTCTTCCATTTTCCTCTATCACTTTCCTCCTGGACTTGCCCTGGGTGAGCTGGAGGCTGAGGCTGCATTTTGATTAAGTGTCTTGCCATTTTCTACTTCAAAAGTTTTTACTTTTTTCTGGGTTAATCCTTGCTCGTTTTCATAGTGGATAGCTCTATCACTAGTATCAAGGCCTCTCTAAGAAGGTTTGTTGTTCAGGGATGTCTTCTGCATTTTGGAGGTTCTTGGTTTGTGTCTGTCCCAAGATCCTACCTTTCCAATTAATTAAGAGTGAGATGTTGGTATCTGCTGGGCTCAGTTCCCAGTCCTTTCTTGCTGGAGTGTGTTGAGGTTATTACCCCAGAGCTTTTCAGTATTGTTACAGAAGTGAGATTAACTGATTAAAACAGATAGGACATCCTAGCTAAAGCAGTGTAATTAGCAATAGCAATAGCAATAGCAGTAGAATCAAGCATACTTTAGAAACTGACAAGCTGTGGTAACTACTCATTTTTTATCTTTACCCATAGGAGCAAAATGTACAGTTGCATTACAGAACCAATCGCAAACTGGGAGTTGGATGCAAAGTCTTTCCCATTGGTAGAGTGGTTTTACCCTGTTGTGGAGTAATTTAAGGAAATAGTGGATAAAAGAAGGATTACTGAACAGAAAGTAGAAGCCAGGCTGCAGGACAGTGGATCATTGAACAATCCTTGGGATACTAGAGAAGAGGGAAAAAGAGGAAGAATGAAGGAGTAAGCAAGGGATTACATGAACTCGGTCTCTCATTTTGGGGAAGGGATTAGTTTTCTGTGGCTCAACATTTCCCCAACCAGAGAAAAAAGAGAAGAACAGAGAAAAAAGGTAAGAAAAATGGAAAATAAAAAGGAAAAGAGAAAAAATAGAAAGAATGAGAAAAGAGGAAGCCACACCCACCTGTTCTATTCTGTGTGTCTTTGTTCCCAAGCACAATGCTAGTTAGACTAAATTACCACCTGTTGGCTTGTATTGCTATTGTGGTTTCTGAGAATTTCACGTTGTTTGTCCCACCTGTCCATGCTGTGCAACCTGAATGGTGGCCCTACTGTGTGGCTTACATAACAGCAGTTCTCTTGGCTTTCCTGCACTGTTCACCCGGATCCTGGCAGATGTGATGGGAAGGTCCCATTTCTGGGCCTTCCCGAGTTGCTTTTCACTTGGATCCAGGCAGCCAGCCACTGGTCTCTGTGTCTTCCCACAGTTCTTTGCCCCTGGATTCCAGCAGCCGCTGTTCCCTGGGCCTTTGAGCATGCATTTTACCTCAATTTGGGTAGCTGTGGTGGGTGGGGGTGGTCTCTGGGGTGTCCTGGGATGCTTTTGCCATGTATCCCAGCAGCTGCTGGTCTCAGTGTGTTTCTGCAGTGCTTTTTAGCTGGATCCCAGCAGCCCCGATGAGAGGGTCCAGTCTCTGCTGCTCCTGTGGTACTGTTCACTTGGATCCCAACAGCTGCTGTTCTCTGGGCCTTCCCGTGGTGCTCCCATGCACTATCTTTGGGTATGGATTTTTCTTGTTTTTCAAGGACCTTCACATCATCTGTTTGAGCTTACTCTCTTTTTCTGATGCAAGTATGCCCAGCTATAAACTTACCTTTTAGGGCTCATGTCATTGTGTCCCGTTAGTTCTGGCATGTGGCACTGGCATTAGCTTTAGCTTGTAGGAAGTGTGTAATTTCTTCCTTGATGTCTTCTATGACTCGCTGATTATTGAAGTGCCTACTTTTTAATTTTCATGAATTTCCATAATTTCTCTGGGTTTTGCTATTTTTTCTAGTTTCATTGTGCTGTGTTCTTATGCATAGGATAACCCCAATTACTTTGCAGTTACCGAAGTATGTTTTTTGGTCGAGTATGTGGTGCATATTGGAGAAATTTCCATGTGTTGCTGAGAAGAATGTGTATTCTGCTGTTTTATAGATATTTATTATGTCACTTTGTTCTAAAAGTTGGGCTCAGCTCTGATATTATAGGATTTTTTTTCTAGCTGATCTATTGGCAACAGTGGGGCAATAAGTTCTCCCCACTTTAATTGCTTATCTGACATGAAATGACCACTATTAGTGTTTGTTTTATGAAGATGGGTGGACTGATGTTTTGTGCATGTATATCTATAAATGTGGTCGTTTCCTGTACTATTGATCCCTTGACCAATGAGCAATCACTATTTATTCTTCTGATCAGTTTTTCCATGAAATCCACTTTGTCTGAATATGAGATAACTACTCTTGCTTTGGAGGTTCCCATTGCATGAATTATTGATTCCCACCCTTTGATTTTTTTTTTATGAATTTCTACCTTATGTTAAATGTTTTCCTTGTCTACAGCACACGCTTAGATTTTGTTTCCTGATACATTATGCCGACCTGTGTCTTTTGATGGAAAAACAGAAACCTTGACATTGAGAGTTACTCCTGAAAGATATTGACTTCTTAACTGTCATTGCATTCTTTTCCTGTTGATGATGCTTCCCCCCCCTTCTACTGAATTCCTCACCCTGACTAGTGTATTCTTTCTGTTAGCCCTGTTGGCCTCATTAGCTGCATTATGTCTTTGTTGGATATCTTTGAGAGTTCTTTTGGAGTGCTTGTTTGGTCATAATGAATTTTTTTAGGTGCACTTTGTCATTAGAATGTCTGACTTCTCCATCGAATTTTTGAAAGTCTTGCAAGATATATCCATCTTTCTTGAAAGATGTTTTGATTTTGGTCTTGAAATGCCTTCTTCCAACTTCTAATGGCTCTTAAGGTTTGTGATGAAAATCCTATTTTAATTCTAATGGATTTACCTTTATAAGCATTTCATTGCTTTTCTCTACCAGCTTTCATGATTGTGTTCGGCTTCTGGGGCTTTGACCATGATGTGTTGTGCAGAATTTCTTTTCTGAGGATAGTTATTTGGGGGTTCTACGTGGCTCTCTTTTATGTATGTTAAATTTCTTTCCCATGTTTGGAAAGTACTGTATTATTTTCAAAAACAGATTATTTACACCATTTATACTGTCTTCTCGCTAGTTCCAATTAATCTTAAATTATTCTTTGCATCATCTAGTAGCTGATGTATCAAACTTTTATGCGTTCTTTTTGTTCCTAGAGGCATTTCTGAGCATATGGCCACTGACATCAGCCCTATTCTGACATTTTGTTCACACACATTTCACTTCTACTGCCCATAATTTCCATAGAATTTTTAGTCTTGGATTTGTCTATGGACTGTAATTCTTTGCTAAACTGGTCATTCATGTGTCATGTAGTTTTGGGGTGATCCAAAGAGAATTATTTTTCATCTCATAAAGATTAATAGAGTTTTCCTTGCTGGGTTTCAAATTTGCCTGAGATCAAGTAACTTTTATTTCTTTCATGTTTACCCTTTTCATAATGGATATGTACATACTATCCCTGTATTGCTGAATTTTGGAAGACATAATTTGATTTCTAGTTTCAGAAGTCTTAGAAGGCAGATCATTTTCCCCAATATGAGCCATATTGAGAGTCTCACCAATACTTTATTTTGATTAGCCAAGTAATGAGGCTTACAACCATTTAAATTGATGGTTCTCAGTTAAAACCCTGCAATGGGAGTTCATTCTAAAATGCATAAAGCAGATGGAGATGTTAGAAAGTGGAAAATATATTTTTCACACAGAACAAATATGAATTTTGCAAGACAGAGGGCAAATACACTAGGTCAAAGAATGGCCTCTGCAATTTCACATTGACCTAGAACCTTGAACTTCTTCAAAATACTCTTTGTAGAGGTAATTAACTTAGGATGAGGCTACAGTGGATGAGGGTGGATGTTTAAGTCAATGATTGATACTACTGGTAAAAGAAGGAAATGTGTACAAACAAACAAACAAAAAACACATAAGGAATGGGCATGGTGGTGCACACCTACAATTCCAGCACTAGGGAGACTGAAGCAGGAGAATCACTGAGAGTGCAAGGCCAGCCAGGGCTGCAAAGTGATTGTAAGGCCAGCCTTACCTGTACAGTGAAAGCCTGTCTTAAAAAAAGAAAAGAAATAAAAAAGACAAAACAGGAATTGGAATGATGCAGCCACTAGACAAGGAAAAAGAATTGCTGAGAACAAACAGAAGCAAGGAAGAGGCATGTATAGATTTTTCTATATGCTTTACATTAAGGTGATCCTATCAATGTCATGATTTCAAAATTAATCAACTGTGAGAGAATAAATTTCTTTTCCTTAAAACCTCCATCTTTGTTGTTCTCTGTTTTAGCTCTCCTAGGAATCAAATACATAAGGAGGAGGAGAAGGAGGACAAAGAGGATAATGACAAGGTGGAGGAGGGAGAAGAGGAGGTTGAGAAGGGAAAGGAGATGGGATGGGGAGTTGGAGAGGAGAGAGAAGGGGAAAAAGAGAGGGGAGGAAGAAGAGGAAGGAGAAGAGGAGAGGGAGGCAGTGGAGAAGGAGGAAAGGGAGGAGAAGTACAAATATTTGGACAACAGGGAGAAGAGGGGGATGAGAAGGGAAGAGAGCTATACATTACATCATATTAGTAATTTTACTGAAATAACATTTATTTAAAGTTTGAGAATACACACAAATGCATGCATATATATATATATATATATATATATATATATATATTACATACATATATGTATTTATCTTTACAAGCTGTGGGAAAAATAAAAATAAAATGAATGCCACTGCTGATAGTGCCATCCAACACAAAAGGCAGTTCATAAATACAATATGGTGTGTCTTCATCCACTGGATATGGCACCTTGTGATTTTTTAGCTCTTCTTCAATGTCAAAATGACCATGAAGAGTAAGCATTTTGAATGGATTCAGGAACAGGAGCACATTGAGACACTCACAAATGAGGATTTGCAGAACTGCTTCAGAAAGTGACAAGAGTGATGGAATAAATATGTTCAAAGCATATTTATATTATTGTCACACATAGAGTTTAATCTGAAATCAGAATCAATCCACATAACATGACCTTTCCACTTCTTCAGTTGTTGGAAATGTAATCGCAAGATTCATCCGATTCTCAGTTTTTCGTAAAATAACTGGGGAATGCAAATTCCCTGTGAAGGAAAGTAAGTTAGTGTATTTTTCCAAAAATCAATAGAACGTGCATCCTAGTGTAATACATCACTATGTACTATTAATGTCACTGCAACCTTCATAATGTGAAGCTGAGCAATCCTTTCCGTTTTTCTCTTCCTCTCTCTCAAATTGACTAAGTTTATGATGAAAATATTTAAGAGTCACAAGTGTGTGAGAAGGGCTGGGGGATGTGCTGCATTTTTCAAAAATATCAATGACATAAAATAGATATGGAAAGCTGTAGGAACGTTCTAGACTCAAGGAGACTAAACAGACATGACAGTGAAGAACAGTACACCTGACCCTAGACTGAATCTTTTACAAGAGGGATTTAAAAATAATCAAGAGTATGATTTATCAATTTTCAAAAACGAATACATTTATAGTATTAGATTAGATACAACGACTGTTTCAATGTTAAATGTACATATACATGGCAGATAAAGTAGCATTTTCTCTTTCTTCTGCCCTCCATCCCTGTTCTGTCAAGAGGTCTTCCAAAAGCAAATTGGTTTTAACTCCAAATCTAATTTCTGCTGACTTTATATCTTCATAAAACATAAATTTGCCAGAACAGTACAAAGATATTTTAAAAGTATTGTCTGAATATTAAATTTACTTGTTATTTACACAGAGATTTTGTGTCTTGCTAAATATATATGCAATTAAGTAAGTTTCAAAATGTGTTTGAGTTACTCTCAAAGATGTATCTGGAGAGAAGATGGCATTTAGAATAATGAGAAGAGAAGGTGACTCTGACTGAGATGTAGGGGATAATTCACGGAAATCGTTTTATCTATTTTGGTAACCGGGAGACTCTACTGGTCAGTGCGAAGAGCAAAGCCTGGGTGAGAGGTTTGGCATCCACCCCCACCTTCAGGGCCAATCCTCTTCTTTGCCCTGCCCCCAACCCGCCTGCGTCAGTCCCCACCTATCTGTGACGCACTCTCAGTGTGACGTCTGTTACCTCACCTACCGGATGCCTAACTGTCGCGAAGGCCTGGCTCCAGGCATCAAAGGCAGCGGCGGGCTGCCCCAGGCAGGAGCTCTGGTCTCTCCCAGCAGTGGCCTCTGAACTGGTAGCCTCCTGGTGGACAGTGGAGTCTCACTCAATCTCCCTAAATCACGTCGACGGTGGCGCCCTTGAGCCACAGGTGTCCGGCAGCATCCCAAGCGAAGTCCAGCACTGGAAACCAACCGTCCTCTACTGCTCTCTGCACTCCCGGCTGAATTTCCCGACACCCCCTACAATCAGAGAAAAGCCAGTCCTCAACCCAAGCACCTGTCGACTTGGCCTCTTGCCGCTGCTCCTGGTGGACCAGTACCACTGACGCCCTGTGCCAGGAGCCCGGACCTGCGCCAAATTTTGGGCGCCAAGAGTTGAAGAAGATGTCTCTAAAGCGCATTCGGAAAGAGCTCCTTGACCTGGCTCGTGACCCCCCAGCTCACTGCTCTGCCGGGCTTGTGGGTGAAGACATGTTTCGGTGGCAAGCGGCCATAATGGGTCCCAATGACAGCCCCTACCAGGGAGGAGTCTTTTTCCTAACCATCCAGTTACCTTCCGATTATCCGTTCAAACCACCCAAGGTAGCATTCACCACCCGAATTTATCATCCGAATTTTAGTAGAAACGGAAGTATCTGTCTAGACATCCTCACGACCCAGTGGTCACCAGTGCTCACAATTTCCAAATTACTCTTATCCATCTGCTCCATGTTGTGCAACCCCAACCTGGAGGATCCTCTGGTTCCCGAAATCGCCAAGCTCTACCTAAAGGACAGGAGAGAGTATGACAGAAGAGCTAGAAGATGGACTGAAAAGTATGCCATATGACTTCTAGATCAAATTCACTTGTCAAAATAATAAAGACAAGGTTGGCAGTTCAATTAATTCATTGTCTCCTGGTCACTTTCTTTTGACACACATCTTCCTCATCTTTGTGGGTACATATTGCACACGTCTCATATTAGGGTATATGTGGAAAGGTATTGAGCGGACTGGATGAGTGAGGGGAGGTTGGGTGGCTGGTGGTGGGAGTGGGGTGGGGTGGGGTGGGGAATGCAAGCTAGGTGGAAACTAAAAGAATGTTACATCCTCTGGGATTAGGAGGGAAACAATGTAACATTGTTTTAATTCAGTTTCAAACAAAGGATTTCTTTATTGATTTAGGATTGGAAAACAAAGCAAAGACAAGACATGGTGTTGGCTTTGGGACTAGAAGAACCATTTCACCCACCTGGGGGGATATTTTTAATGTAGAATCTTCTAGAAGTGCCAATAAATAGCGAAACCTGAGTGAAGATTTCTAAGCTAGTTAGAGACCTATTTTAATTTGCAGCACCTGCGTATTTAGGTGTTTTGGTTTGGACCAAGATCAGTGTTCACCCATATCTGCTATTTTGAGGTCCAGGGTTAATCAAAATACAAAATGGATCAAGAATTATTGTAACAAAAATGTTTCATTTTCAGTTTTCTACACTTCCCACCTCTTGGATTCTCTCCACTTTCCCCATTCTGCCTCTCTCCCAGCAGCCATGCTAGGTGTGATGTGTGAAAGACCAGTGCCATAACTGGCAAAGGAATTTAGCAATAGTCAAGGAATATAGAAAAGTTAAGTTTATTGAGGCACTGGAAGAGAGCAGGAGGAGTACCCAACAGAGGCCCACTCCATCAAAGTAAAAGGTTGAATGTTTCCTCTTTAACTTTAATGTGAGACTGGGATTGGGAAACTTCATCCCAGGAAAGCTTTCAACAGGTCATGATGCTTAATAGAAGCACCATCCATCTCGATTCTAAGGATAGCCATTTGTTTGAAGATTGATGCAATGTTTGTGTTTTACAGGGTCCATTGTTCTTGCCACTGCTATAAACAGTCCTTCTAGGTAAAATTCAATAACAAATGTGTAAATATTTGGTCAAGATGGTCAGAATTGTAGTGGTCAAGAGAATCAGAATACAATATGATTGTGCTTGAAAAGGATATTTTTCACTATAGTGGGACAGAGAAGAAATGGTACTCCTTAAGAAAAGACAAGAAGTTAGATCATGTAATGATGTGTGTGAGTTTTCTGCATAGTTTACAAGGTTAAAAGTTTATGTTCTACTATGGACTCATCATTCAGTTGCAATGCAGCCTTTAGAGAAACAATAGTAATATAAACACGATTCCCCACACCCTCCCTTGGGCTGTAGATGGTTTCTCTAGGTACAGCTACTGGTCACAAATGTGCGTTGTTTACCCAAGAATAATTTAAGATCTAGCTTGCAAGCCCACTGATTATCCTGTCACATTCTTAGTGGAAGGTGGAACAGTAACAGGGACTCCTGGGTTAGAGACAATGGGCATGATTACTCATGACACAGCACGCATCATAAGCTTCAGTCCTGTCAGGTGCCTCTGCCTGGTGGATCCTGAGGAAGAGATGTGGAGCAGACCAAGTGAGTGTTGCACTCACAGTGAGTTTGTGTCATAGCTGAGCAAACTCAGTTTTTAAGGACTGCTAGCAAGCCTGCTCAAAGTTTGCCCCAGAAGGAAGTGTTTTCATTAATCTGGTCATGAAACAAACAAATCTACCCTCTTCCCTGAAGGGGCCTCTTTCTTCAAAGACTCTTTGCTGTATAAATATATCTCAACAAAGCTGCTTTTAAAAAGGAAATGCATTCAACATGACACTGAATTTTTAATAATCCTCTTTTGCCTACTCCAGTAAGGACCAGGAAACACATCTCTAAGAAAATTTACATTATTTAATTTTTAAAAAATATTTAATACTCCAAGATAAGTGCTGTCATAATGTGTACAGAAGTATAATGGAGAATTGGACCTAGATAGTTCTCCTGACTTGGATCTATCTGCTCAGAAAGGTAAAAATAATTTATGAAAATACATGTGTATATTGAAAACATCCCAACATTCTTTGTAGCACTTATGAATTCAGAAATGTCTAAACAGATAAGCAGATTATTACCATCAATACTCTGAAACACTGTAATAATCTACTGTTTATAAGGAGTAGGGAGATGCTGTGATCTGAACGTTCCCCCACGTCCATGTGCTGAAGGATAATCACCAATGCAATAGTACTAAGTAGTGGAGCTTTTCAAAGTTACGTCATGTGACTACATCCCTCATGGATAAAATAAGGGCACTTATGAAAAGTACTTGAAGGAGTGAGTTCACCCTTTCTGTTCTTGCCCACATATCTCAAACACTTATGCATATTTTATGCCTTTAAGTGGATTTCCCACCACAACGATTTTGCTACTTTAAGCTTATATGAGGACACACAACTCTTCTCTTCAGCCATGGCCCCTCTTCTCACCTTTTCCTTGTGAGAGTGCAGCAAGAGCAAGCAAGCCTTCACCATGGCTGCATGGTGATCTTGGACTTTTCAGAATCCACAACAGCAGGAAATACTTTTTATTGTACATAAATTATCTAGTCCCAGGTGTTTTGTTACAACAGCACAAATGGACTGAGGACTTTTAACTATAAAACACAAAAGTAACAACGTTTTAATATTTTAAAGTACTCGTCAAAATAAACCTAAAAATATAGCAAATTTTGCTTTTGTACCAAAGGTACTAATGCTTCAGGTGTAAAATTTTGCTTCACCTATATTTTCAGGCAGTGCTGCCAAATGGGAATGCCCTGTATCTAGATTATGCAATAGAGTAGCTACTAGTCAGGTGTAACTAACCGCTCATCAACCACTTGATATTTAGTGAGCATAAAGAGGCAACTGCTTATTCTACTTCTTTAATTTTCATGAATTTTAAGTTAATGTTAATAAACTTGGAATTCATTACATTAGAATAGTCACCACCCTAAGGTGGTTACCATACCATAAAATTGGAACATAAGGTAAGAAATATGTATAACTCTTTGGGTGTGTGCAATTCTTTTATTAGTACATGTTTCCAGTACATGAAGTTTACATTGATCTTAGGGAGTAGGTACATGCAGTAATACACCTTGATTCATTTTAATTTTCCTTCCCTTCCCCACTCACCTTGCTCCCTCCGAATCTAAATCTGCCTTCCTCATTTTCATTACTGCTGCTATTATTATTATTTTTAGTTTTCTTTTTCACATATATTTACAATCCTTTTGTCCATAAAATAAGTGTACATGGCACATTTTAAAGTCTTAAAATTCCCCTTCCCCTACTCTTCACTGACCCTTACCCTTGATCTCCTAGACCCCAACCAATTTGCAAATGATCTACCTGCATCCTTCTATCAACCCTTTATTTTGCTCTTAATTTGTACTTTTCCTTAATCGAAGGAGAGATACCACACAATATGTAAGCTTGTATCTCTGATTTATTTTACTTAACATTATATTTTCCAGGTGTAACCATTTTTCTACAAATGTCTCCAATTTATCCTACTTTAGAGCCAAGTAATATTTCATTATGTACAGATACCACATTTTCTGTATCCATTTGTCAGTTGATGGGCATACATGCTGCTTTATTATGCATGGTGTACCAATAAACACTGTTATGCATGTATCACTGTAATATGATATCTTTAGGTCTCTTGGGAATATACCTAGAAGGGGAATAGCTAGGTCAAATGGAATTTGTAAATTTAGTTCTTTGAGAAATCTTCATACTGATTTCCACAGTGGTTGTACTAGTTTACATTCCCACCATCAAAGTAAGAGGATTTGTCTTTTTTAATGCCACCCCACCAGCATTTGCTATTTGATTTCTCGATGATTGACACTCTTTGTGGTATGTGATGAAACCTCAGCATTCTTTTAATTTACATTTCTCTAATAGTCAGAACTGTTGAACATTTTTTTCATATTTTCTTTTTTGGCCATTTGTACTTCTGAGAAGTGTGTATTCACTTCACTTGCCCATTTTCTGATTGGGTCTTTTATTTTGGGTGGTCTCATTTTTGGAGGTTTTACATATTCTAAATATTAGTCCTCTATCTGAGGACTATCTTGCATTTTTGTTTTCCATCTTGCAGGGTGTCACTTCTCTCCACTGATTGCTTCCTTTGCTGTTCAAATGTTTTTAATGTGATGAAATGCCATTTGTGGATTCGTGGTGTTATTTCTTGTGCAACTGGAATTCTGTTCAGAAAGTCCGTACCTGCACATTTGACTTCAAAAGTTTTGTTTATTTAATCATTCACTAGGTTCATTGTTTCTGTTTTGGCATTTAAAAATTCGATGCATTTTTATTTGAATTTAGTGCATGGATCAGATATAGGTGGTGCGATATACGGATCCGCTTCAATCTTTGGCATTTTGATAGCCGTGTTTTTTGTTTTTTGTTAATTTCAACAGAGTACACTTATTTTCACTGTAGATGTTTTTAACTGCCCTGGTTAGTTTAATTCCAAGGTATTTAATTTTTCAAAATACACATGTGAATCATATTATTTTCATAATTGCTTTCTCACTGAATCCATTGATGTTACACACAAATTATATTGATTTTGGTGTGCTGATTATACAACATGCAAACAAGTTTCAAAATTACTGAAATTGGATACTAATTTTGAGACTTTTTGCTAGAATTATTTGGTACTTCTATGTAGAGTATCTTGTCATCTGCAAATAATGATAGTTTGAGTTTTCCTTTCCTGTATGTATTATGTATCTCTGTTATTTCTATTGCAGAATTTTCCTGGCTAATATTTCCAGGTATAAACATTTCCCAAACTGTATGCCAATATGTAGATGCCACATTTTCTTTACCATTTGTCAGTTGATAGACATGCATGCTGCTTCCAGAATTTAGCTATTTTGAATTTTGTTGCAATAAACATTGTTATGCATGTGCTATGGTTTGTGTCTGGATGTCCACTCAACAGCTCATGCAGTCATGGGGCGGGCAGGCTTTTAGGAGGAGGCAGAATCTAGAGTTTGTGATTGGCTCATTGTCTAGGAGGTTGGGGGTTGTGAGTGCTGCACTCACCCTGGGACGGGTTGCCTGCATGAAATATAAGGGAGGAAAGGAGGCTTGCCCTTCCCCTTTGCTAGTGTTGCTTTTGCTGAAACAGCCACCATGAACTGCTGCCCCTGTGCCATGCCACTCTGTCTTGGTGCCAGCTGACTATACACTGAAGCCCCCACAAACTGTGGGTTACATAAACCCTTCCTTAATTTTGACAGTCAGGAATTTTCTCTCAGCAATGATAAAGAAGTAACTAAGACAGAATTTAGTACCAGGTGTGAGGCTGTTACTGTGACATTGTGAATTGCTTGTGGGAAGAGACTAGAAAGGTTCAGAGATATTGCATGAAACAATAGCAGTGGAACACCTTAGGCTGTTCTGTATGGGACATTCTGATCAGAGCTCAGAAGACCAGAGGGCTGATAGGAATCCTGCAAGCAAAGACCAGCTTTGGGAGGTTTCTGCTGGGAAGAGGGTCTACATTGGCTGTTGGACTGCAGATGATGTATGTTATAGCTTGGCAGAAAGTCTGTGTGCATTTTGCACCTCTCCAGAGACATTGCCTGATACTAAGATTAAGGGTGCTGGACTTATTAATGTGGCAGAAGAAATTTCAAGGCAGTCTATTGTTGAAGCAGTGGCATGACTCTTGCAGGGGGCATTCTGTGAAATTTATGTTGAGAATCAAGAGCACAGAACCCAACAGTGTGATTTAAAACATTGTGAGTTTGGCCACAAAGGAAGCACCAGTAAAGCTGTGGGCTGCAAAGATAGAGTAGAGAAGATCTTGATTGGTGTAAAGGAACAGGACAATAGCAAAGATGGGCTGCATGCATTACGGAAAGCAGCAAAACTCCACCCTCAAAATTGCAAATGTGAAAGACTTTGCTTTGAGAAGATAGCCACAGAGCACCATTTTTCAGAATGGGTGCAGCATAGAGAATTTGTTCCTCAGAACTGGAGTCGGAGTGCTCAGCAATCCAGGCACTGAACCCCTACAGTCAAGAGTGAAAGAAACCTGGCTCCTGCTCCAGCTGGCAGCAGACCTGGGCAACATCCAAGTGGCACTGGTTTTAAACACTTGCAGAATGCAAGAGTTGTGAGGTTAAGGCAGCTTCAACCCTGACCTCAGAAGGCCTGTGAGGCCAGGCAACATGCCCCTGAGAGAGCAATGTGTGAAGCTGATGGTGCAGTGGAGACCCCAGAAGTTTGGAAAAGACAAGAACGTGGATAGTCTGAGAAAAACTGCAAATATCGAGCAGAGTGGACCCAAGAAAATAGCCACAGGAACTATCACCACCCATGGGCCACAGGAGTGGAGCAACGCAAGTCCTTTGGTGCTCACAATTTGACACAGATTGTTTGGGACGCTACACGTGGAATTGCAGGATTTAATGTTTGCCCCACTGGATTTTGAACTGGCTTTGGTCCCAGTCCTTTTTAACTCCTTCTGTGTAACTTTTGAAATGGAAATATCTATCACGTGCTATTGAATGTTGAGAGTGTTTAGCTTTTCATGTACAGGGACTCACAACTAAGAGTTTGCCTTATCTCTCAGAGGAGACTTAGAATTTGGAATTTTCAGCAATGTCAAAACTGTAAGGATGTTGGCTACTCTTATAGATGTATTAAATGCCTTTTGCATAAAGGGATGTGCATGAGTCTTTGGGGTTGCGGGAGAAATGTGGTTTCTGTCTGGAGGTCTACTCAAATCCTCATGCACTCGTGGGGGCTGGCATTTTGCAGGTAGCTGAGTCTACGGGTTATGAGTCATTCATTGTGTAGTGCTGGGATTGTGTGTGAGAGTGTTACACCCGCCCTAGGGAGGGTAGCCTGCATACACTGTAAGGGAGGAAGTGAGACTTGCCCGACCCCTTTGCTCTTGTTGCTTTTGGTGCCCCAGTCACCATGAACGGCTGCCCCTTTGCCATGCCACCCTGCCTTGGAATCAGCTGATCATGGACTTTAGCCTCCACAAACTGACATAAATAAGCCTTTCTCTCCTTAATTTTGAGCATCAGTTATTTTGTCTCAGCAATGAGAAAAAATTACTGAGACAGCATGTATCACTATAATGTCATGTTTTTAGATCTTTGGGGAATATACCAAGAAGTGGAGTAGCTAGCTCACGTGGACCTATGCTATACAGGTGCAGTGAAAGTAGATATCCTTATTTTTTTTCCTGATATTAATGGAAAGGCTTTCAATTTTTCCTCCTTTAGTATGGTGTTGGCCATTATCATTGTTCCTGATATATGATCCTTTTGATCATGTGTTATGTTCTATTTCCCTATATCTTAGTGAGGATGTATATATATATATATATATATATATATATATATATATATATGAAGATTCTGTAATAAGAATGGTCTGCAATTTTCTTTTATAGTTGGGTCTTTACCTGGATTTTTAGTAAGTATGACTCTACCTTCTATAAATAGTTTCAGAGTTATTATGTCCCTTTAATTATCACAGAACATTTTGAGGAGTTTTGGTGATATAAAGTCCTTAAACTTTTGTAGATCCGTTCATGAATGCACTGGGTCTGGCCTTTTTGTAGTCTGCAAGTTTTTTTTTTTTTTTTCTGTTAGTGCCTCAAATTCACTAGTTTTTATTGATGGATTGTTGCAATGTTTTAAAATTTCTTTTTTGGTTCCATTGAGTTATCTTTCCTGAGTATAGGATTCTTCCATTTCTTTGAGATTTTCCATTTTATTTTAATACAATGTTTACCATAACTGTTATCTTCTGCATATCAATGGTTGTGACTTTGCCTTTGTCCTTTCTAATTGCACTGCTGTGAATTCTTTCTCTTTCCTTTGATAAATTTGTCTAATGATTTACCAGTTTTGTTTATTGTTTCTATAAGCAAAACTATCTTTTCAATTAATTGATTCTTTGTATTGTTTTTGTTTTTGTTTTTGTTTTTGGCTTCCAGAGGTTGTTTGAATTTTCCCTTGATTTCTTCTGTGACCAGGTGTTCAGAAGTGTGATATTAAGTTTCCCAGTTTTTCTAAAGTTTCTTTAGCTTTTTCTGAATTGATTTCTTTTTTTATTGCACAATGATCTGTTAGTAAACATGGAGTGATCATGAGCTTTTTGTATTTTTAAGCACACTTTGTTGAGTAGTATGTGATCTATTTTGGAGAAAGTTCCATGTGCCATAGGGAAGAATGCACAGTCCTCTGTAGTAGCATTGAATACGCTGTAGATATCTGTTAAGTCCATATGATAAAGGCTGTACTTCAGCTCTGATACTTTTTATTGATTTTTGATTAGCTCATCTCCTTTCAAAAATTGTGCACTTATAACAGCCATGATTGTGTTAGTATTTATTTTATCTTTCAAGTACAGCGATATTTGTTTTATGAAGATAGGTGCCACAGGGTTTGGTGCATATATAGTTAACAGTATTCTCTATCCTTCTTGAATTATTCCTGTAACTAGTTTGCCTCTTCTGATCAGTTTTTAGCTTGAACATTACATGTCTGGAGGGTAAAATTGCTACCTGTCTTGGTCACTCTTCTCTTGTTGATGGACAAAACACCAGACACCCAAAGTGAAGCAAGGAGAGGTTTATTTAGCTTACCGTTTTTGGAGATTTCACTCCATTGATCAGCTGGCTCCAAGGCAGTGTGGCATGGCACTGGGGCAGCACTTCAAGGCAGCAGACAGACCAATAGAGAGCAAACAAGCCTCTTCTCCTCCCTTATATTGTACACAGGTCACCACCCCCCCAGCTTCATGGTGGGTGTAACACTCACAAAATGTCCTTGCCTTCCTTTGTACAGGATGAGGATACTTACAAAGTAAAAACCCTGGCTCCCTGTTGAGTCTCTCAGCTAAACTTCCAAACTTCTCAAACTGACACAATGTATCAACCTTAACAATCCACCCCTTGTCAACTTGGCAACCAGACATATTTCTTTAAAGCAGCCTCCAGATACAAAGACATGCTAATTATTACCATTTTGCAACTTGAACATTATAACACAGCTTAACAATCCTTAAGAACCAGCATTAAGTCTATCAACACTATATTACATTACAAACATAACATTCTGTCATTGGCCCCCCTAAGACTCACATACATCCCTAAATGCAAAAGGCATTCAGTCCTTCTGCAAGAGTTGTCAAAGTCCTAACAGTTTCAACATTGCTGAAAAGTCCAAGTCCCATGTCTCAGAAATGTAAGGCAAACTCTTAGCTCCAAGCCCCTGTACAAATGAAAACAAAGTTAAACACCTCCAACATGCAATGGCACAAGATAGACATTACCATTCCAAAACTTACAAAGAGGAGAATACAAAGCATTGGAAACAAAGCAAGTCCAAAATCCAGCAGGGCAAATGTGAAGTCCTATAGTTGCATGTCCAGCCTCTGAAGGAATCTATGGCAAATTGTGAGCTCCAAATGGATTGTGTGGTTCCACCCCTATGGCACTTCTAGTGGTCTCCAATCTCATGGCATCTCTCTTGTGCTGGCTCTGCTCCCCCATTGCAGGTTTCCTTAGATGATCCACGTTCCTGGCTTTTCCAAATTTCTGTGGTCTTCATTGCACCCTTGGCTTCACACTCACAGCTTCACACATCGCCCTCTCAGGGGCGCAATGCCTGGCTTCCCAGGCCCTCTGAAATCAGGATGGAAGCCTTTTCAACCTCAGAACTTGTGAGTTCTGCATGCACCTAAAACCAGCACCACGTGGATGATGCTGAGCTCTGCTGCCAGTTGGAACAGTATCCAGGCTTTCCTCTCTCTTGGCTGTAGAGGTCTAGTGGCTGGATTGCTGGGCACTCTGAACCTGATTGTGAGGAACAGATTCTCTATGTCCCGCCATTCTGGGACCTCTTGGGGCCTCTGCTGCCATGCTGGACCATGGTGTTTTGAGGCTTTCTCCTCAAAGCAAAGTGTTTCACTTTTGCAGTTTGCGAGCTGCAAAACTTTGAGACTTGTTGCTTTTTGCAATACCTGCAGGCCATCTTTTTGGTTTTTCTGTTCCTTCTCAGCAGTGGTGGTCTCAGTTTTATCTTTACAGTCCACAGCTTTATTGGAGCTTCCTTTCTGGCCAAACTCAGGTTGCAAATCACCCTGCTTGGCTCTGTGCTCTAGATTTACAATATAAATATGGCTAAAAGCCCCCAGTAATAGCTGTGCCATGGCCTCAACATTCGACTGCCTTGAAATTTTTTCTGCCAGATTAACTAGTCCATTGTCCTTAATCTTAGTCTCAGGCAAAGTCTCTGGACATGAACAACATACAGATAATCTTTCTGCCAAGCCATAACATACATCAACTGGAGTCCAGCAACCAGTGCAGTCCTTTTTCCCAGCAGAAACCTCCTGAGCCTGGTCTTTACCTGCAGGGCTTCTATCAGCCTCCTGGTCTCCTAAGCTCTGACCAGAATCTCCCACGCAGAACATCCTAAGCTGTTCCACCTCTATGCATACAGGTGACATCTCTGAACCTTTCCAAACTCTTCCCACAAGCCATTCCCAAAGGCTCTTGAACCACCTGGTCAGGTACAGTCATAGCAACGACCCCACTCCACTGGTACCAAATTCTGTCTTGGTCGCTCTTCTCTCACTGCTGGACAAAACACCTGACACCCAAAGTAAAGCAAGGAAAGGTTTATTTAGCTTACAGGTTTTGGAGATTTCAGTCCATAATCAGCTGGGTCCAAGGCAGGGTGGCATGGCACTGGGGCAACACTTCAAGGCAGCAGCCAGAGCAAAAGAGAGCAAGCAAGGCTCTCCTCCTCACTTATAGTATACACAGGCCACCCACCATTCAGGGTGGGTGTATCACTCACAAAATGTCCTTGCCCTCCTTTTCACAGGATGAGGATATTTACAAAGAAACAACCCTGGCTCCCTGCTGAGTCCCTCAGCTCAACTTCTAAACTTCTCAAGTTGACACGGTGTATCATCCATAATACTGTCTTGCTGGATTAAATGAGTTTATTGAATGCAACAGACATTTAAGTTGCCCTTTTCTCTGATTGATCAATTTATGTCCTCAAATTGGCAGGACACTAACATTGGGAGTTATTACCGAATGCTATTTATCTATTCCTACTTATGTGGTCTTTCTACTTTGATGACACCTTCATTTTGCTTTTCTTTCTTTTTTAAGGAGAAAAAAGATGAAAAACAAGCAGTGAAACAGAGTTGCAAATCAGGTAATAGGAAAGAAAAAAAGTATACGTATCCACAAGATAGTTAAGATAGCTATACAGCTAGCTTCTCTCTGTTCCCTGAAAAGAATGTTTTGTGGTAATATTGATTACACAAGATACCATGCTTATATCCTGTATTTGAATAACTACTATGACGATACATAGTGTATAAACTATTGTCACTGTTCATTTTAAATTTTCTAGTTGTTTTGTTTATGTATATAAGTCTTTGTTGGTGTATACATTCTATCAGTATTTTTGGCTTTATTAGCATTGTTTGCCTGTTTAGTGCTTTTTGAGCTACTTTTGGGAGAAAACGTTTGGTATTCAGAGAGCTCTTGCATTTCTCTTTTTCACAGAAAACGTTTTTTGTTCATCTATTCTGAAGGAAAGTTTAGCAAGATATGTTCATCGGGACTAGAAGTTGTTTTAATTTTAGTTTTGATTATTGGTACATTTGAGATATACATACTGATTACATTCATCAGAAGGAGTTGGTATCTGCACGTGATGTATCTTGAATCTTCTTTTTTCCCCAAACCCCTCTCCTCCCTTCAACCCCTCTTCCCACCCTTATTTACAAAAGCTTTGTTTCCACTTTATTGTTTCTATTCTCCTTTTAATTTTTCCCTTCCTTCTTCCCCCATCCTTTGTTTCCTTTCACATTTGAATATTTTCTTCCATTTTCCCAACACCTATTATACATTTTCGTCCTTATTTACCCATTCTATTACTCACATCAAACAAACAATGTGATGCTTATTCATATGTTTCTGATTTATTTCACATAAGTATATGGACAATTTTTTTTTATTTTCCCTTTTTCCCTTCCCCCATCCCCTCTCAAGTTCCCCATTCTTTAGAAAATATTCTTTCTATTTGACATATCTTTTCAATGCTTTGGTCGTTATTTACACTTTTTGTATCTCACACCAGAGAAATGATGCGATATATACATGTTTGTCTGAATTATTTCACTTAAGAGTATGGACAATTATATTTTAATTTTCCCCTTTTCCTTTCCCCTTCTCCCTGCCCAAGTTCCCCTTTCTTTAGAAAATATTCTTTCTATTTCACATATCTTTTCAAAAATTTGGTTCTTATTTACACTTTTGGTATCTCATGCCAGAGAAATGATGATGCATTTACACATACGTGTCTGCTTTATTTCACTTAAAAGTACGGTCTCAGTCAAGATGCCTCCATTTTTCTAGAAAAGTCTCTAGATTATTCTTCTCTATGTCTGAGTAGTACACCATTGTATGAATAAGTGAATCTATTTTGTCCACTCCTTGGTTGATGAACATTTGGGTTGTTTCCAAGATTGATCTATTTTAAACTTCTGCCATATACCTGAGTGTGCATGCATTACTGTGATGTGGTGTTTCTTCTTCCTTGCAGAAGACATCCAGAAGGTGAACAGCTGCATCAAACAGGAATTCTCATCCCGGGCTCTGAGAAATCTCCACACTGTTTTCTACAATGTTTGTACCAGTCTACACTCCCAACAGCAGTGTAGGTTTCCTTTTGCCCCACGGACCAATCCAGCATTTGCTATTGGTTGATTTCTAGATAATAGTTATTCTTTCTGGGTTATCATGGAAGCTCAGCATTGTTTTAATTTGTATCTCTGGAAAGACGACCAATGGTGAACAGTTTATTTCATATATTTATCTGGAAATCGTATTTTTTCCTTGGAGAAGTGTGTTTTCATCTCAGAGACCCAGTATATGGGTTAGGTCTTTAAATTTGGGGAGTTTGATTTTATTCAATTATTTTTATGCTTGCATATTGGTTCTATTTCTTGAGGACTACTAGCTAAAATTTTTCCCACTCTACATGTTGATTTTACACCCTACTGGTAATTTCTTTTAATGTGCAAAAGCTTTTTCAATAGGATGAGATCCTAGGTGTGAGTTCGATCCCCGTTAACAAGCAAAACAAAACAAAACAAAACAAAACAAACCAGAACCTAAAAAAAAAAAAAAAGAAAATTTCAAAGCATGTCAATCAGGGGACTTCAACGGTACCTATATTGTGCATTGTCATAACCAAATCATTCATCTAGAGCACAAGATAGCTGTATTCAATTGTCCAAACAGTACCAGCACAAATCTTTCTCTTCAATGACCTCATAGAAATCAGTAGTATAATGATCTTAACTCTCTTTTTTGTATACGTATATATTACATATACATGTACATAATGTTTCTTTTAGGTTCTCACATTAGTGAGATAACACAATAGTTACACATGTATGTCTGATTTATTTCACTTATGAGGATGGTCTCAAGTTGCATGCATTTACATATAAAACTCTCCAGTTTATCTTTCTTTATGGTTGAGTACTACTCCATTGTACAAAAGAACTTCATCTTTTTTTATCCATTACCCAGTTGATGGGCATTTAGGTTGCTTCTAAGACCTAGCTATTACACATTGAGCTGCTATGAACATGGGTGCACATATATTGCTGTGTTCCGATGTTTTTAATTCTTCTGGAAGACACCCAGAAGGAGAATAGCTGGGTCAAATGGAATCTCTAATCCTAATTTTTGAGGGACCTCCACACTGATTTCTGCAGTAGTTGCACCAGCACTCCCACCAACAGTGCAGAAGTGTTCCTTTTTCCACACAGCCCCTCCAGCATTAGTTATTGGTTTGTTTCTTGAAAATAGCTGTTCTTTTCCAGGTGAGGTGCAATCTCAGTTTTGTTTTAATTTACATCCCTTGAATGATCGGCAATGTTGAACACTTTTCCATGTATTTATTTGCTGTTTGAATGTCTTCATCTGAGAAGTGTGTATTCATCTCAAATGCCTATTTTTGGATTGGGTCTTTAAATCTGGGAGGATAGACTTTTTGAGTTCTTTTTATGTTCATGATAGGAATCCTCTGTCTGAGGTGAAGCTAGCAAACATTTTCTTCCACATTGTGGGTTGTATCTTCACTCTGTTGGTGGTTTCCCTTGCTGTACAAATGCTTTTCAATAGAATGAGATCCCTGCTGTTGATTCTTCTTGATAGTTCCTGTGCAATTGGGGTTTGTTCGTGAAGTCTTTACCCACACCAATGCTTTCAAGAGTTTTACTTACTCTATCTTTCAGCAGGTTTTATGTTTCTATTTTAATATTAAGGTCTTTGATCCACTCCAATTTTAGCTTAGTGCATGTTGAAAGATATGGGTCAAATTTGAAACTTTGGCATGTGTAGAGCTAGTTTTTCCGGCACCATTTATTAAAGAGGCTATCTTTCTTCTAGTGAATGTGTTAGGCGCCTTTGTCAAAGATAAGGTGGCTTAGTGTATCTGGAATTGTTTCTGCATCTTTCAATCAGTTCCTTTGATCTTTGGCTCTGTTTTTTACTTTTTCTTTTGCCAGTATCATGCAGCTATCACAGGACCTTTATAGTATAACTTCAAGTCAGGGCTTGTGATGTCTCCATCTTGCCTTTGTTGCCCAGGATTGCCTTTGTTATTCTAGGACTCTTCTGGCTAAAGATAAATTTTAGGGTGATTTTCTCTAATTCTGTGAGAAATGCTATTGAAATTTTAATTGGAATTGCATTGAATCTGTATAACAGTTTGGGAAGTATGGCCATTTTCTCTACATTGGTTCTTTCTACCCGAGAGCACGGGATAACTCCTCACTTTCTAATATCCTCTTCAATCTCCTTTTTCAGAGTACTGTAGTTCTCAATATAGAGGTTTTTCTATGCTTTGCTAGATTGATTCCTAAGTATTTAATTTTTTTGGATTCTAATATGAAAAGTGTTGTTTCTCTGATTTCTCTCTTGGTGAATTTATTATTCAAGTACAGAAAGGCTTTTGATTTTCCGGTGTTGCCTTTGTATTCAGCTACATTACTGAATTTACTTATCAAATCTAGTATTCTTTTGGTGGAGCTTTTGGAGTCTTCTATGTAGAGTATCATGTCTTTTGAAAATAAGGATAATTTAATGTCTTCCTTCTGTAACTTTATTCCTTTTATTTCTTTCTCTTGTCTTACTGCTCCAGCTAAAGTTTCTGGGACTATGTTGAATAAGAGTGGAGAGAGTGGATATCCTTGTCTTGTTCCTGTTTTCAGTTTTGTCCATTTAGTGTGATGTTGGATATTGGTTTGTCATAGAAGACTTTTATCAGATTGAGATAAAGACCATGTATTCCAATTTTTCTGTAGAGTTTTTTGTTTTATCATGAATGGATGCTGGACTTTTTCAAAAGCTTTCTCTTCATCCATTGAGATGATCACATGGTTTTTGTCCTTGGCTCTGTTAATGTGGTGAACTATATTGAAGGATTTATGTATGTTGACCCATCCCTGCATCCCTGGAATGAATCCCATTTAATCGTTTTGTAAAATCTTCTTGAAGATTTGCTGCATTCTGTTTGCCAGTATCTTGTAATGGATGTTTGCATCTATGCTCATGAGGGAAATTGGCCTGTAATTCTCTTTCTTATTTGGGTCCTTCTCTGGTTTGAGTATCAGAGTAATGCTTGCTTCCAGTAATGAATTTGGGGGTGTTGCTTCCTTTTCAATTTCATTAAAGAGTTTGAGAAGTAGTGGTTGCAGGGCTTCTCTAAATTTCCTGTAGAATTCAGCCATGAATTTATAAGGGCCTGGGGTTTTTGTTGGTGGTGGTGCTGTTATTGATAGGTTTCTAATTACATCTTTGATTTCATTGATTGATATTGGTTTATTTAGAACTGTTACATATTCTTGATTGAGCTCTGGTAACTCATATGTATCTAGGAATCTTTCCATTTCTTCTGTATTTTCCATTTTATTAGAATACAGGTTTTCAAAGTATGCATGGATGTTCTCCTGGATTTCAGCAGGGTCTGTTGTGACTTCACCCTTTTTATTTCTAACTGCATGGATTTGAGTTTTTTCTTTCCTTTTTTTGAGAAGTGTGTATAAGTGCTTGTCAATTTTACTTAATCTTTCAAAGAGGCAACTCTTCCATACATTGGCTCTTTGCATTGCTTTTTAGTCTCCAGTGTGTTAATTTCTCCTCTGACCTTTATAATTTCCTCCCTTGAATGAGTTTTTGATTTAGCCTGCTCTTTTTCTAAAAGTTTGAGGTTCACCATTAAGTTGCTTGTTTGTGCTTGTTCTGTATTCCTGATATGGGTATTTACTGCTATTAATTTCCCTCTTAAGACTTAAGCTTCTGTATCCCGTAACTTTTGGTATGTTGTATTGTCAGTATCATTCAACTGTAAAACCAGTCTAAATTTTTCTTTAATGTCATCTGTGATTCATTGGTTTTTCAATAGGGTGCTACTTAATTTCCATGTGTTTACGAACTTCTTGTGGTTTCCTTTGGCATGGATTTCCAATCTCATTGCACTGTGGTCTGGTAGTATGCATGGGATAATTTCAATTAGTTTGCATTTATTTAAGCATGTTCTATGAGCCAGTATATGGTCTATTTGGGAGAATGCCCCATGTGCAGCTGAGAAAAACATACTCTGATGTTGGGTGGAAAACTCTATAGACGTCTACTAAGTCCATTTGTTCAAAAGTTTTGTTCAATTCTAATATTTCATTATTGATTTTTTTGTCAAGCTGATCTTTTGTGTGTGTGTGGCAGTGTGGTATTGAGTACTCCCAATACAAATGTATTAGAGCTTATTTGATTTTTCATGTCTGTTAGCAATTGTTTTATATGGTTGGGTGCACTGGTATTTGTTGCATATATAGTTATGATTGTTATCTCTTCCTCTTGCATTTTTCACTTTATGAGGATGTAATGACCTTGTTATCTCTCTTAGTCAGTCTTGGCTTGAAATTCCTTGTGTTGGCAAATGGAATAGTTACCCTTGCTTTTTTTTTCTGAGTTCGTGTTGCATGGAGTGTTGTTTTCCATCCTTTGTCTTTCAGTCTACGAATTTCTTTTTTAATCAAATGCATTTCTTGTATGCAGCATATTGTTGGATCCTGCTTCTTGATCTGTTTTGCCAGTCTGTATCTTTTGACTGGTGAATTGAGACCATTATCGTTGCTGTTAATAACTGATACATATTGACTTATCCTTGTCATGTTATTTTCCTTTTATTATCTCCCCATTTTCAGGCTCCCTCAAATTTTTTGCCTTTCCTGGTGAATTCCTTCTGTTGGGGTTCATGGAGCTGTAGTCCTTTTTATCTCCTTCCAGAATGTCCTTGAGATCATTTCGGAATGCTGGTTTGGTGGTCATAAATTTCTTCATATGTTTTTTGTCATGCAAGTGTCTTATACCTCCATCAATTTTGAAAGATAGCTTTGTGGGGTACATCAATCTGGGGTGAAAGTTGTTTTTCTTCAGCACATGGAGTACTTCACTCCAAGCTCTCCTTAACTTGAGAGTTTGTCCTGAGAACTCAGCTGTGATTCTGATGGGCTTTCCTTTATAAGTGATTTGTTTCTTTTCTCTAACAGCTTTTAGGACTCGATGCTTGTGTTGAATTTCTGGAATTCTTGATTATGATATAATTGGCTGTGAATGTTTTTGATCATGGCTAATTGGGGTTTTCATGCCTGTTTTATCTGTATTTCAAACTCTTTTTCTCTACTAGGAAAGTTTTCTGCCATGATATCTGTGAACAGTATTTTTAATGTCATTTGTGGTATCTCTTGCTTTTTCATTTATTCCAATCAAACTTAAATTATTCTTCTTTGTCTCATCTATCAGCAGTTGAATTGATTTTTCATTGTCCCTTTCTATTTTTCAGAAATCTTTCTATTCCTGGTCACAACCCACAAGCTTGTCCTCAATATCTGAGATACTATCCCCACTTTGGCCTAATCTGCTCCTAATACTTTCAGTGATGTTTTTGTTCACCTGGATATCTGCTTGAAACTGCTTTATGGATTCCATTTCTTTCATATGTTGAGTTTCCATAATTTTCATAAGCTCATCCATTTTTTGTCTGAATCTGCTGTAATGTCACTAAGCATGGTGTATATTTTGGTAATCTCTGTAGCTATCTGAGAGATTATATGTGATTTCACTTTTCCAGTGAGTCATTCTATTGCTTTGTTGTTACCACTTCAAAGTGGCATGCTTGGGGGTTTTTTGATTGTCCCCACCTCATTGCCCCCTGGATTTTCCATTGGTGAACTGGATGTCTTGGTTTGAAATTTGCTTAAGTGCCTTCTCATATTCATTTTTCTCTTTTTTTCTGATTTATTCCTGGGATGATGCTTGTAAGTTGCATATGGTGGGTTGCTTTGTTGGTAGTATTTAGGACCCTTAGTTGAGGACTGCTTCTCTGAGGTATCTTCAAGGTGTAGCTGGTTTTTGGGTTTTGAGTCTGTTGGAATATCTTACCTCTTTGGTTTGTTAATGAGAAGCTCTTGCTTCATTGCCCTAGCCCCTAGTCTTTTGGCGCTATGCCACAGTATTTTCTGTAACCCTTAGTGAATATCAGTCATGGAGTAACAGGACCAACATCTGTTCAGAACAATTATGTCAATTTTGGCTATAGTGGTACCAATAGCATCAAACACAGCCCAGGAAATGACACACTGAGCTAATCCTTAATTAGCCACTTTTAACCATATGAACTGGATTTACTATTATATAAGAAAATGTAAAACAAACCAGAAAATTATATGCAGTCTGTAAGTCCTTACTGTGTCAATTTTGCCCTCAGGGGTGAAAATTTAAAATATATTAAGGAGAAAACAGGGAAGTGGAAGAAGAGAAGAGATTAGAAGTAAGGTTGGAAGACAAAGCGAGATCACACCAACTTTGGGAAACTCATGCAGAAGGCTGAAGGGAAAGAGAGATGGAAGAAATAAGAGGAAGAACAAAGCAGAATCACACCCACAAAGAGGCTGGGAACCATGTTTACACTCAAATAAAAACAACGAGGGAGAAAGAGAAAAATAAAAAGAAGATAAAGAAAAAGAAAAACAAACAGCCCACTTCCTGGATTCTCTCTGCTTTCACTAGTAGACAACCTATGAAGACAGAGTCCCAAATCATGCTGATCTATCCAAGAGAGCCAGCAGTAGCTTTTTGGCAGGGTAGCGGATAGTCTCAGCAGGCCTGAGCTGATACCAGACACATTGGGCTTGCCAAGACCTGAGTGATTTCTGCAGGTCTGAGCCCAGCTGGGATCTTCTAGAAGGGGCTGGCAGCAGTTCTAGGTTCTGAGCTCAGCTGGCCTATCTCCAAGATGGTTCCTGGCCTTCAGTCTCTCCCACAGAAGAACTAGGTGCTCTGCACTCATCTCCAGCCAGTGCAGTCCTCCACATACACTGCTCACCTCCACTGTTGTGTCTCTCTGCAGAGGTCTCTAGGGTTGCCAGCTGTCACCATCACTGTGACTGTGCATTTGCAGGTTTCAACTGCTCCTCTGGGGCAGTGAGTTCCATCTCAGGCAGAAGGCACCACTGGCTACCACCTTCTTCTTTGTTGAAGGTTTTTTTCTTCACTCTCTCTGTGGGCTTCAGTTCACACTTCAGATTTTTCCTGGGACCAGTGGACCCACTTCCCTCCTTGTTGTCTTCCTCACATGTTATATTCCAGCAACTGAATGGCGACTCTCAGATTGGCTGGTTTTTCTGCTGTTTACTGTTCTGCCACCTTGGGCTCTGACCTCTGGTATTGTAAATTGATCAGAAATTTGCAACTCAAAAGCAAGTTGATTACATGCAGCAGCAAAGGTACACTTTATATCCCTCCAGGTTAACAATTTAGTACTTCTACTAGGATTTGAAACATTTCCCACACCATGTAGATCTCTAGTTTCCACATCCAGAGACCACGCCTTAGGCCAGTGGCACTGGGCAGTAAATGAAGCATTTTAGGCAATAACTGAAGTCTCAATTTTCTTAAAGAGTTTCACCAATAGGGCACTATATCTTCTTTAAATTTCTTGCTGAATTCAGCAGTGAATCCATAAGAACTTTGGCTTTGCTTTGTTGGTAAGTTTTTTATTATATTTTTAATTTCATTGACTTCTATGGGATATTTACAATTTTTATATCTTCTTGGTTCAGTTTTAGAAACTTATATGTATCTAGGAACATGTTCATGTCTTCTATGTTTGTCATCTTAGTAGAGCACAGGTTCTCAAAGTAGATACTGGTGATCTTGTAGATTTTGATAGGATCCACTGTGATTTCACCCTTTTCATTCCTGATTGCATGATTTTGTATTTCTTCCCTCTTTTTGATAAGGTTGATTAAGGGTTTATCAATTTTATTTAATCTTTCAGAAAACCAACTTTTTGATTCATTGATTCTTTGTATAGTTTTCTTGGTCTCAATTACACTAATTTTTGTTCTCGTCTGTAGAACTTCTTCCCTCATATAAACTTTTGGTTTTGTTCATTGTTCTTCTTTTTCTAGAAGTTTGATGTTCAATGTTAGGCTGTTTATTTCGGCTTGCTCTGTTTTCCTGATATGAGATTTCATGGCTATAAATTTTGCTCTTGGAACTGCTTTCATTTCGTCACATAAGTTCTGTTATACTGTATTGACATTATCACGCAATTGTAGATACACTTAAATTTCTTTGATTTTATCTTTGACCCAGTGGTTGTTCCAGTGTGTGTTATATAATTTCCATACCTTTATACAGTTTTTCTTGTTTCTCTTGCCACTGATTTTCATTTTCTTTGCACTATGGTCAGATAATGAGCATGTGGTAAATTCAATTCCTTTGCATTTACTTAAGTATATTCTATGGAAGAATATGTGATCTATTTTGAAGAATGTTCAGGGTTCAGATGAGAAGAATGTGTATTCTGATGTTAAGGGTGGAACACTCTGTGGACATCTACTAAGTCTATCTGTTCACAGGTTTGTTTTAGTTCTGATATTTCTGTGATGATTTCTTTTTTATTTTTGTCTTGCTCATCTGTCTCTTTGCAACAGTAGGCTGTGAAGTTCTGCCATTACAGTTGTGTTAGTGTTTACATGATTTTTCATGCACATTAAAAATTCTTTTGTATAGTTGTGTGCACCAGTGTTAGATGGATATATATTTATGATTGTTATCTCTTCTTCTTGGTATTTTCCCTTAGCAAGTATGTGGTGACCTTCTTTGCCAGTTTTGGTCCTTGGCCAGAAATTCACATTGTATATAAATAAATTGCTACCTCTGCTTTCTATTGATTCGTGTTACAGAGTATTGTTTTCTATCACTTGATTTTCAGCCTATGAATTACTTTTTGAGTTAAATATGTTTCTTGTATGCAGCATATCATTGTATTTCGATTATTGGTCCATTCTGCCGCTCTGTTTCGTTTAATAGGTGAATTGAGACCATTTAAATAGATGGCTAAAACTGATGTATATCAACTTATCTACTCATATTATTGTCCTTTTGTTGGTTCCTTGCCTTTTCCTTCTATTTAATTGCTTGCCCTGCACAGTTGGCTTTTTTTTTGGTTGGTGTTTTTGAAATTGTGGCCTTCATTATCTCCTTCTAAATTTTCCTT
Organism: Cuniculus paca; assembly: GCA_004365215.1. NCBI lineage: Eukaryota > Metazoa > Chordata > Mammalia > Rodentia > Cuniculidae > Cuniculus > Cuniculus paca. Next base: position 10,587 of record RJWT010002523.1, on the reverse strand, counting down.
CAAAGCATTTTCGAGTGCTGGTTTGATGGGTATGAATTTCTTCAACTGTTCTTTTTCATGAAAGTATCTTACTTAGCCATTGATTTTGAAAGATAGTTATGTGGAATACATCAATCTGGGGTGGAGATTGTTTTCTTTTTGGGCTTGAAATACTTCACTGCTAGCTCTTCTTGATTTGAGAGTTTGTACCAAATGTCTGCCATGGTTCTGATCATCGTTCCTTTATAGGTAATTTGCTTGTTTTCTCTAGCCAGTTTTAATATTTTTTTCTTATACTGAATTTCTCAAATCTTAGTTAATATATACCTTGCTGTAGATTGATTTTGTTCATGGCTATTTGGAGTTCCTCCTGCATCACTTATCTCTATAGCAAATGCTTTATCCATGTTTGGCAAGTTTTCTGTCATTGCTTCAGTGAAAAGATTTTTATGGCATTTATGCTATCTCTGTCTTTTTTATGGACTCCAACCAATCTTATGTCGTTGTTCTGTACTTCACCTTGCAACTCTTGGATTGATTTTTCATGGTCCCATGGTATTTTTAAGAAGTCTTTCTTTTGGGCTTGCTACTTGCAATTCTGTCTTCTACCTCACATATTGTATCCTCTCCTTCATTCAATCTGTTTCATATACTTTCACTAGAATTTTTAATCTCCTGGATTTCTCTGTGTATTTGTTTTCTAGATTCCATTTTTCTTTAGGCATTGATGGTTTACATTGCTTTGCCAACTTCTCTCTCTCTCTCTCTCTGTCTGTCTGTCTGTCTCTAATGTCTTTTATTTTAATCATCACTTCTTTTTCTACCTGAGAGATTATTCTGTAGCCAAATGTACTTGTTTTTTCACTTCTGCTGCTATCATTTCACAAAGTTCCAGTGTGTTTTCTAGTTTTATTTATTTCATTGTGCTGTGGACTTGTCCTTGGTGGGCTAGAGGTCTGGGGTTACATTTTGTTTCTGTATTCTGTCATATTTTATTTTCTATTTTTATTTTGTGTTAATTTCTTTTTGATGCATGTAGATTTCTTATGTTAGATGTGTTTTATCTCTATTTCTGAGACTTCCCTAGGAAATGTCTATTCCTCAGAGATGTCTTCTAGGTGTAGGTGGTTGTTTATCTTTGTCCCTACTCAAGGAATTTACCTTCCCAATTTAGTAAGAATGAGAATTTGGTATTTATTTTATGCAGCACCCCTTCCTTTTGTACTGGAATGTGGTGGTGGTTATTGTCCCAGGCAATTACATTGCTGTCATGCAAAGGGAGAAAACTGATTAAAACAGATGAAATCCTGGCTAATGTAGCAGTATTAGCATAACAAAAGCATCAAGAACAGCAGAGCAATTGACACACTGGCATAATATTAATTTGATCCCTTTAACCATATCAGCAAGCTCTATATTTATATAACAAAATCCAATATATACCAGGAGCTTGTATACAATGGGTTCCCTCTTGCTAGATTGCTTTTACCATATTTTGGTGGTATTTAGGAGGGATAGGGGACAAGACAGAGGGATGAAAGAGAAGAAATATAATAGAAGCAAAGTTTTAAGGTTAAGAATGATCATCCAAATTTTGGGAGGCTGAAGAAGCGTGAAAAGAGAAAGAATGAAAAAGAGAGACAAAGAATATTGAAGCAAACCAGTAAAAGAAGAGGTAATGTTCATTCACATGAAAGTATCATAAAATCAAGAGTGATAGTCACAGAAGAGGGAAACATGAATAGAGTAAAACAACAGTAAAGTAAGAAATCTAATGAGTCAAAAGAGAAAAGAATGAAATAAAGCAGAACAAAACGAACCAACAAACAAAAAAACAGCCCCAATCAGGCAATCAAACAGACAATGAAAAATAAAATGAAATATAAAAAGTATTCCTCTGAAGTCCTCAGTTTTGTGAAAATGTCGAAGGCAGATCCCAGAAATGTGCTGTGTAGCAACCCTTATGTTTGCAGTAGGATTTGTGCTCGGCGAGCATCACATCTTGTCCTCTGGATATGGAGGCTGAGGATAGTTTTTTTGTTTTTTGTTTTTTGTTTTTTTTTATTCCAGGGATCGAACTCTCAACCTCACGTGTTCCAGGCAGGCCAGTACACCGCTGAGCTAAATCCCCGGCCCTTGTCTTTTTGAGACAAGGTCTTGCTATGCCATTCAGGTGGGCCTTGAGTTCACTTTGTAGGCCACGCTGGTCTGGAACACCCTACAGTCCTCCTGCCTCAGCCTCCCACATGCTGGGATTACAGGTGTGTGCCACCAGGCCCAGCAGGATAGTCTTCCACGGACAGCATTTTGGATATCTACTTCACCTTTCTATGTTTGTCTCTATGGCACTATCCTAGTTACGGTGGCTCCCTCAAATAGGGAAAGCTTAGTGTTGCTACCAGACCCATTTACTGTTGACCTCCTTCCAGGCCTTCCCAGCTTCCTCTGTTCACACCTCTAGCTCCGCTTGCTCACTGATCTTAGGGTGGAGAAAATGCCCTTGTCCCACCATAGGACCAGGCTGCTCACCTACTTGTGCAAGTGTCAAGGGCACTCTGCTGGTCACAGAGCACAGTAGTGTTTGCAGTCCTTTGAATTTAGAGCTAAGAGTGGCCTCTGATGACCACCTGAGTGATGTCTGTGTGTGCTCAGCTTCTTTTTCTCAGCAGAATTCCCCCTAACCTTCTTTTGAACTGTTGGCACTATGCTGTGACTGGGTGACTCTTTCCTTATTCCACTCCAGGATGTTGGCAGTGAATTAACCCAGGATAGGTCTTCTGCTGAAGTTTGCCCCAATCTCCTTAAAGTAAGATTGCATACCCTTCCACCCACTTCTGTTCTTCATATCTGTGTGCCCAAGCACAGCACTGGTTTACCTCACTCAGCAATTGCTATCTTTATGAGGATCCTTGGCATAGAGTGTCCTGTGGCCACTCCAGCTACAATGCACTCCTTGTTAGTGAAGTTCTTCACTTCTAAGACTTGAAATAATTCACTCCAAGCTCTTCTGGTCTTTAAAGTTTGTGTTCAGAAATCTGATGCAATGCTAATGTGCTTGCTTTTATATACAACATTTATATTAACTCCAACAGCTTTTAGAATTCTCTTTCTTTTCTTGGACATCTGGCATCTTGATTATGACGTGGTGTGGGGAGTTCTTTCCTCATTATAATTGTTAGTGTTCTGTATTCCTCACATACTTCTATTTTGAATGCTTTTCATATTAGAGAAATTTGTATTATTTCTACAATAAGTATATTATTTCCTAATTGTTATCTGATAACTTTTCCTCAGTGAAAACTAGCTTTATATTGGTCTTCTTAATGTTGTCTTGTACCTGTAGCAAGTAAATTTTTCTTGTTCTGTTCACTTTTGTAAGGCTTCTTTGAGTAATTTGTTTTAAAACAACATCTTTTCCTTAGTTTCAGAAACCCTGCCTTCATATTGTTCATCTCTGCACTTTATGAATTTTATACAAGTTTTTATAGCTGATATTTCTGTCTGATATCTATTCACGGATAGTATAAGCTTTTAAGTTTCTCATTCATGTTTTGAAATGTTTTCGTGAGTTCTCCCAATTTTTATTTTTCCCCTAAATCCACATTGGTCATTCTGTTTAATAATTACATATACCTTTTGGTCATTTCCTCTTTGAACTTGCCATGTTTCTTTAATCAATTCTAAAAGCTCTACTGCCTAGTGTTTGCTTTTTTTTCCTGATAGTGCTCATCTTTTCTGCAGTGGGATATTTGGGAGACTTCAGGGTATACTCTAGAGTGTTTTCTCATGTTTCTGTGTGCATGAAGTTTTGTGTGTTTTCTTTGCTCTCACCTTATTTTACTTTTTTGTGTGAAGATGGGGGTGGAGTAGAATGGAGAGAGCTTTAAATAATATCAAAATATTTGGGGCACATTTGTATGATTAATAAATTCATAGTTATAGAATAGCAAACTTATAGGCATTTTCTAGTAAAAGTTAGAGATCAGTTAGAGGCCTGTGATGTGCTCCTGGTGCTGGTCACGCAGCTAGCCTGATAACTTCAGTCAACCTTGAATGTCTGAGTTCAGCTACTTTTCTTCTGATAATGTGCTGTGCCAATTTGATTACTCTCAGTTTATTATCCCTTAATTAAGAAAATAATATCATTTCTAATTGGCTTCAAGGATTTCGGTTGGAGCAAAATGACCTAGTCAAACATACTTTTTAACTGCGCCTGCCTTTTTAACTTGTACCCCCTCCACTAGTCTCCAAGATGTTCTTATGATACTATAAACAATTCATTTTAAGAAAATGTGTTCAGAGTTAGTTTACCTGACAATATATGACTTAATTCAATCCATGTAATAAAATCATGTAATGCCTTGTACTTCCTGCTTGCAAACTATTTAAACTGAACCCCAACTTGCCTCAGTGCTGATAATTTGGAACTGAGATTCCCATGGTTCTACTGGCATAATAAACAAGTTGTCTTCTAATTCCTCCATGCCAAGAGTCTTCCATTTGTCTTGATACTGGTTTTTCTGTAACGATTTATTCTTTGAACTTGATGTGCTTCTTTAATCAGTTTTAAAAGCTGTACTACCTGGTGTTTGCTTTTTGCGCTCTTAGTACTCACCAGTTCTTCTGTGGACTATTTGAGAGACTCCAGGGTTTTTCTTTGTTAGCATGCTTTCCCATTTTTCTGAGTGCATGCAATATTTACATGTTTTCTCTACTCACGCTTTATTTTTCATATTTAGTCCTGAAGATTGAGGTCAAGTAAGATGGGGAGAGCTTTTAATAATATCAAGATATTTTACTAAGATTCTGACATCCCGTAATAGGTTTTCCACTTTATTACACAAGGTGTAATACTCACCCCTTCAGCTATTTAGTTTAAGTGACTAAGAGTCTGTTCCTTTGTTTTGAGGAAAAAAAACTCCTTCTGGTTTTAACTGCACCAATAGATAAAATCATAAGTTGTTCATGTGTGACAGAAGTCAAAGTTACACTTTTGCACTTTATCAATATTATTTGCATCTTTTATTCAATTATTAGATTGAAGAAGTGCTATATGGAAGAAATGGAGCAAAGAGATTGAGGAATGAAGGAAAGAGGAGTGTAATTCAGGTAGTGGGGAGGTTGATTGGGAAAAGAGCAATAAATACAAAAATGGGGGCAGAATCCATTGGAGTTCCTTTAGTTGAATCAAAGGGTTGGTGTTAAGAATTTTAAGAAGAGATGTATGAGGAGACAGTGGAATATAATGCAATGAAAATATATAAGACACTGAGGAAAGATACAAGTCTGTTAAAAACTGCTTATACCTTTGAATTCCAAGAGAGCCAATGGAAGATGCAGGGTGAGGTTGGACAAGCAAAACCAAAGAATAAATATAGAGGACAAAAGGATAGTACAAGAGAAGACTGGAGTGACAGAGAGACAGGAGAATATTTTGAACTAAAATCCTAAGAGGGAATAGCAAGTTAAATAATTATTGCTATGAAGGCTTAAATTGAATAAACAATATAGGGAGATGAGAAGAGGGAGAGAAAATAAACAGCAACTATATTCACACCCCCACAAAATAAACACAAAAAGTATCCTGCAAGAACTCAAATCAAATGCTCCAATAAGGGGTCGTGCATGCAACTCGCACGTCCTCTGTTTCCCAGAAAGCATGTTCCCTTCTTGACTTAGCTGAAGTCTGTGCAGGCAGACTCATGACTCTTTTCTCTTTCCCTTTCAGTCAAAATCCAAGCAAACCCAGGTTCTCATTGCCAGCAGAATTGCTGTCGGCTGAGTTAGGAACTCTTCCTCCTCCACTAGGCATACTGGAGGAATCTGGGAAGGTTCAATTGCAGGCAGGGATATAGGAGTCAGGCACATGCTTTTGCTCCAGTGATGGTCTTAGCACTCCATAAATGTGCTCATGTGTCAGTGAGAGCTCTGTAAGAGATGCTATGCTAGAATTGTACCTTGGGAATGGCCAAGTGATTCACTTTCAGGTGGGAGTCTCCAGGCATATCCACATTCCTTGTTTGACCACTTATCCTCTCGCTACCTGGGTGGGGTGTTCCTTGCCTTTCTTGAGTACTGCTGAGGATGCTGCAGGACTGCAACATTTCCCAGTGTTTGGAAGAGAGTAACAAGTCAAAGTATAAACATCTCTCTTTTGGTCTTTGCTTTGAGATGACATAGAAAGAGGTGGCAAAACAGGGAGCAAGCAGTGAGAAATGACTAGGTGCGTAGTTTATAAGAAAGAACAAAAAGAAAAGTTCCCACTGTCAGAAGGGGCTTTGAAAGACAGATACTCTAGACATTTAAGTCCAGGAATTTTTGTGTAGTCTTTGGAATAGAGGAACAGGAGATAACAGAGTGATGTATTTTTGTTGCCAGGCATTTGATGTTAAGAAAACAGGCTGACTGTCATTGCTGTTGTTCTTGCTATTTTACATTTTATTCTTTTGAGACTTTATTTCACTTAAAGACTTGCTTTATGTCTTTGATACTTTAGCATTTTAAGGTTATTTAGATGTTTGCCTTTGACTTAATTAGATTTTTGGTTAGTTACTTAGGCCCTCACATCCTCGCATGTCTAGCTCCTATTGTCTCATTGCCAGGGACCATGAATTACAAATTCAGTCTATGAGATGCCCAAGGCTTGCCCTTGTTTGGTCCTTTGGGTCATATTAGAACACAGAAAGCCCTGCTTTTTTTCATCACAGCTGGAAGGCCTAGGGCTAATGATTGCTGTTGCACTCACAGGGCAAGATAAAACCTACTAAAGATGATAAGGCACCTGGGGAAACTAGTTTCCACATTGCCCCCCTATCTCTTCCCCATCCTTGCAAGAATGTTTTGTTCTTACTAGCCCACTGTAGTCACCATTACCATTCCCAGAAATATCCACTACCTTTCACCCATTGTCCTTGACTCAGACGTAATGAATAAAAACCAAGGTCCAGAGTGCCTTGTGGTCTTTTGTTTCCTGAGAACAACTGTTATCCTGGATCCCTGCATGCACCTCTATTTCATCTCTTTCTTTTTTCCCACTGTGTGATATAACTCCAGGCAGGAGGTCAGGGACTCATTGCAAGAGTCCCTAAGAACTGGCACCATGGAAGTGGTCTCCAGTCTCTCATGGCCTCAATTTTCCAAATGCTATAGTTTGGAATCTGACCGCTGCTAGGGGACAGGAACAATGAAGGGTCTCTTATGCTGATATGGTTGAGAGGGGGCACTGCTAGGAGGCAGTAGTCAGGGATTATCCAAAAGTCTTCAACAAAAGTGAGAGATGTGTGTTTGTTGGCAAGTCTGTGTGTATCACCATATGCAGTTTTTTTTTTAAATCTCACTGGTTATTTTGATGGATGTTTATTTTATTTTTTTATTTCGAAACAAAATAGAATAAAAACGCTAACATGGGATTTTAAAACAAACTAAAAAATTAAAAGTGGTTAATATATTGCATATTGTTTTCTTCAAAGTATTTGCTGATTACAAGATTTAAGCATGTTATAGGTAAATGGATGCAACTAGAGACGGTACTTACTTGTGGAATAAATAGGACTAACATGTGTAAACATCATATTGTCTCCTTCATGTAAGAAACTGAAACAATAAATAAGATCCAAAAGTTACAACAGATATTGTGAAAGGAAGTGAAACTGCTCAAAAGGACACAACTGAGCGGAGGAAAAAGAGAAGAGAAAGAAGGGGTAAAAATTACATATATATATATATATATATATATATATATATACACATATATAATGTGTGTGTATATATATATAAAATGTGTGTATATATACAGATATGCATACAGACATGCATAAAGATATGCATATACATATATGCATACACATGTATACATACATATGTGCACATGCATATATACACATGTATGCATACATATGTACACATGTGTATACTTATTTACACATGTATATGTGTACACACACACTAGATAGCTAAGATAATTGTACGACTGATCCTTTTAGTTCAGGGAAAGAAAGTGTGATTGTTATTGTAGTTTGATCTGTTTTGCAGTCGCATATCTTGTTATCTGAGCAATTATTTTGAAGATAACAATATGGAATATAGTGACTATTTTTAATTTCCTATTAGCTTGCTTTGAAATCCTATATCATTTCTACTGTTTTGTTTTGCTTTTATTGTTCTGTTTTCTTTTAATCTCTTTAAAATAAAAAGACATAGGCATGAAAATAATGATCAAACTATGAAAGCACAAACCATTCTCCTTGATGACCTAATAGAGATTAGTAGCATAATTATCTGTCTTTTGTGTGTAAATAATCATTTCCCTTCTTCCTTTTCTCCTTTCCCTCATCCCAGTTGTTTACCTTTAGAGCAGTTTCTTTCCCTTTCACTTTTCACAGTATCTATTGTACATTTTGGGTCTTATTTACTTTTTCATCTTTTTACACTAGGGAGACAATGCAAGGTTTACACATATGAGTCTGAGTATGTACACATATTTCACTTATGAGTATGGTCTCAAGTTTCATCCATTTACCTATAAAAGTCTCAAGTTTATCCTTTTCAAAACTGAGTAGTACTCCATTGTATAAAAATACCACATCTTTTTTATCCATTCAGTTGTTGATGGGCAAGGACCTAGTCCAAAAATGGACATCTGAGATGAATATGCACATCTCAGATGAAGAAACAAAAATGGCAAATAAATATATGAAAAAATGTTCAACATCATTGGTCATTCAAGAAATGCAAATTAAAACAACACTGTGATTCAACCTCACTCGAGAAAGAATGGCTATCATCAACAGATCAACCAATAACAAATGCAGCTGGGTCTGTGGGGAAAAAAGAACACTTCTCTTCTGTTGGTAGGAGTGTAGACTGGTAAAATCACTGTGGAAATCGGTGTGGAAATTCCTCAAAAAACTAAGATAGGAGGTTCTATTTGATCCAGTTACTCCCCTTCTGAGTATTTTCCCAGAAGAGTTGAAAGTATCATACCACAGTGATTGTACAGGATTGCTAACTAGTGATCAATTTAACCAAAGGAAAAAACTCTTGAATTATTGCAGACATACAACAAAAACATTGTTTTTGTAAAACCAATCTTTTTTGTTACCTCAATTAGCTAATAAGCTCAGTGGACTCTTTTTACCAACTTTAGATTTTTTTTTTTTTGCTAACTCTTTATAACTCTGGGAGTAAAGATTTTAGTCATTATCATGAGTGCCTCTTTAAATATATATAAACTAAAATACAACATGCACCTGAAAATTGACACAGAGAAACAAATTCAGCAACACAATCAGGTATACCACTTATGCTGGGAAACTTTAAGTCTTATATTTTTAAATCCTATGTAACCCTTGATACTGACAGTCTTCATCTGTTAACGTTTAAAATAAGTTTGGCTACCCTGAAGACTTGTATACATGTTTTTTCCATGGAAATCTGAAAAAGAAAAAAGAAAATATACTGTTGAGGTAAGGAAAGTATGTTTCTTAAATGTAATATCTGTAGGTGTGTAAATGGTTATTAATATACATTAAAGATTCATATGGACAAACATACTCAAGACAATTGCACATAAATTAGAGGGCACAGTCAGATGTATTTGGCCAAGGTGAACCCACAGTAACCCTTTTAGAGTTTAAAGATTGTAACTAAAAATAGACTTGTCAGAACTTTTTACAGGTCAATTAACAGAGATCTCTTGTAATAAGAATCAAAAGCGAAGGGCTGGGAATGTAGCTCTCAGGAATGGGACCTGCCTGGCAAGTGGGAGACTCTGAGCTTGATTCCTGGAACAACAACAACAATAACGAAAGGAATCTGAAGGAAAATAAAATTTACACTCGTGAAAGCAATGACTGTTTTTAAAACAGGGCCCAGGCTGAAGGTGTATCTTTTTGGATTAGACAGATATATGGATTTCTCATTGTTTATTTGATAGCCATAGTTGTTTGATAGTTGCAGGTGATCCCCAAAACTTCTGTTTTGACAATCACAAGTGGTTGGGAGCCACTGAAGCTGGAAACTGATAACACGTGCAGGACCGGAGCATGACCATCCCAATAACAAAGAGTGCTCAGGGCAAGACACACGACAAAGCTGCTTCAGCCCAGAGAACATCTAGCCCCAAGACAATCTGAAAAGTGGGTTGCTAGGACAACAGGGTGTCCTGTGACACAAAGTTGCTAAAAGGTAAAAATAAATGCCCCAGCAGTGAGGGACCAAATCTTTCCTTCCATCAGGAGGATCAGGGTTCCACCTGACCCCAACTTTGTCTCTTCTTTATTTTCTCATCCTCTAGGAGGAGAAGTGCATTGGTATAAGTCAATAGTCATCCCTGGAGTGTATTCATATTGGCTTCATCAGGTATAAAAAATGGGGAATTGAAACAATTCCTTATTCTCTAGTGCTAGTTATGAAAAGGCTGTGACAAACCCCTTGCCCAGAAAAGAAAAATATGTGTATTGATTTCATTAGTGCTATAATTATGGAAAAAACAACTTTTAAAGAATCAGAAATGTATATGGAGCTTATGTTGTATGCTTGATTGAAAGGCTTCTGTCCTAATATAAATTACTGGACATTATGGCGGTGGTCTACCCTGACCACTACCAC
>RJWT010002522.1:0-40470 GCA_004365215.1 Cuniculus paca | reverse complement strand
GGTCTAGGTCTAGGTCTAGGTCTAGGTCTAGGTCTAGGTCTAGGTCTGGGTCTAGGTCTAGGTCTAGGTCCATATCTATCTATTTTGCTTTGAGATATCAAATATAGTGTAAAAATTCATAAATATTGAATATAAGTGGTTTGAAAATGATAAAACACCTACTCAAGCTCCAAATTGAAATCAGAAAATTTCCATAGTCTCAGAATTTTGTTTGTGTGTATATGTGTGTGTGTTTACCAACTAAAGTCCCCCTCCAAAAACTCAGGGGCAATTGCCAACATGAATTTTTTTATAATTTGTTTTCTAAAAAACATTATAAATATTCAATTCTAAATACTAAAATTTAATGTTGCCTGATTTTTTTTAACCTATGACCATTAGCTACCATGTTGGGAATTTTATATATCATTTGACCTCCTTGGATTTCATAACACAAAAATTGGGTAAAACCAATGTCTAGTATGATTAATAAATACAGTGATAATTTTGAAAGCATCCACTGATTTACTGAGCAATCTTGCTTTTGTAGATTCTAATATCTTTAGCTTATCAGTGACATCTTCATCTACAGTAAACTCTGTATGTTATTTTTGACAATAAAGTGTGTCTTGAGGAGGCTAGCCTGCTTTTCTTCTAGTCTTTCAAGTGAAATTCATGTTTCTAGATGTGCTTAAAGTTCTCACTTTGTTTTCAGATGCTGATTAGTTTTCTCTGAAATATCTCACTACTAGACTATAACAGAGAATAAAAAGAGACTATGAAAAAAAAAAGACCAACCAAATTGGCTATTTTCTCCTCATCAAATAAAAATGCTGTCTTTTTGGTACATATTTCACTCAATCCCAAAAGTGAACATAGTTTTGATTTCTCACACAGATCCTACCATCAATTCTATCCATTTTCATGATTGGATGAGAGCAATTTTGTTCCAAGGTACCATTTCATAAATATTCTGGCCTTTAAGAAGTTTATCTAGTTGTTCCCTTTTTGCTTTTATGGGGCAATAAGGAGTGTTGAATCAAACTTTGAGTTTTGAAATAATGGTATTTTAAAGAATTCTTTCTGACCAAATACACACTCCACTTTGAAATCATGTGTAGTCTTTATGTCATTATCTCTTATAGAACCATAGAAGAGGAATGTTGTAGTCAGGCATACAGGGGAATAGGTATAATACAGGACAAAGTGTCAAGTGCAGAAGAATGCAGATCTGTCTACACACTAGAGACACAAAGAATCCAGCTGAGGACCTACAGCCCATGGCAATGTCATCCACAAGTCCAGCTAGAAGCCGAGAGTCCACAACATCTCATGTACGTTTGTATTAAGGACCTGCCCTGGGAAGACCCAAAGGCCAGTGGTAGAAGCTAGAAAGTCTGTGCCAGCAGGATAAAGCATCTGTACAAACAGCCTGAGGGGTCTGCACTGGAGCTAAGAAGTGAGACTCAAGGTTAGGAACACAGCTTCCCTGAAAAAAAACCACAGTCATCCTCAGTGATAATAAGGACCTGAGCTCCTCTGATGATAAGAAGAGCGAAGTTCTTATAAAAACCAAAAAAAAAACAGTGTTACAAACTTCTCCAGGGTGACAAAAAGCACACCATCTCTCCCTCCAGTTATCTTTTTATGCTACTGCATTAATCCTCAGGTGTGTTTCCACACTCAGCACCATGATGATTCAGTTCAACTAGATGTTACAAACTGACCACTAGTTAATCTACCACATAGGCTAAATCTCAATTATAATTATTATAACAGATTCCCACTTGATGTGGCTTCCTGTCATCTATTATTTATTGATTATTCACTTGAGTTGTAACCAAATAGATGTCTAATTATGTGTTTTGTATAAAGATACAGGATTTCTTAATCTGAAAGTGTTTACTAATTATGCCTTCTTGCTAAGATCCAAAATAATCATCTTATTTTTATCTTTGCTGTATTTGTATCTGTATCATAATTAAGCAGAATTTTTTTCATAAAGTTGACTACTTTGGTGAGTTTTCTGATGAAATTTCCATAGTCTTAATTTTTATTCTTAAAATTTTTGTATTTTTCTTGCTTTCCCTCTACCTTTTAAGTGTCAGCATAACAAATGTAATAGACATGCATTGTGATAAGAATGTTTTGTCAAATCATTTATAGTTCTCTATAGATTTATAAGAATATACCTATTGGAAGAAAACATAAAAGATATAATCACTAAATTTTTAAATGTAACCTTGGCGACTCTCTTCTGTGTAACTTAGACAGAAAAAATGTGTAGGAAGAATATAGAAAATCTCATGGAAAATAATCAGGAGAAAAAAATGCTATAAAGCCTGAATTTCAAACAGAGGGACATGTCAGAGGCTACTTGATCAGAGGAAATACAACTGGTATCCCTAGATACTAGGTTACACTGTTGCCTTTGGAATGATTCATAAACTGTTCTCTATATTACTTGTTTCAGGTTCAGATTTTTGGGTGTACACATCCAGCTGACTGACTTATACTCATATGCCAAGTGATAAATTAAAAAATTACAAGGACAGCCTTTGATTGGACTTAGAACTTCTGCAGTGTTTTTTTTTTTTTAGGATATTGAGTTGTGCTTCTTCTAAGTAGTCATACAGCTTTATCCCTTATTTTCTTCAGCCCTCTATGCAATCAAGGTCAGTTTATCAGAGAGATCACTCAAATTTACTTGACCTAACATAATATCTTTCTGTTTCCTACCTACCACTCTCTATTATTTTATTTTAGTTTCTCACAATATTCTTTGCTATATTACATATTACATATAAAGTAATAAATTTTGTGATTTTTTTTCTTTGCCTGTTTTGACTCTAAAGCCTTCTCCTCCCCATCTCTCACTTTATTTCCAGAAGTTACAACTATGTCTGACACAGTTAGCCCATGAAAAATACCTCCTAAATGACTGAATAATGTAGTGATTACCATACCTACAAAGGCTAGCCAAAAATAAAAAGAAATGTCATCTCTTACCCCTAATTGTTGATCCCCAGGATATATCTACAAATTGACTCTTCATTATTTTTGATATCCCCATAGAGAATTTATCTTTTCTTCACATATTTAAAGAAATCCTATGAAAGTGTTTTTGCTTGTTGTGATAAAACTACTCACATAATAGTAGTCATATACATATATCAGTATTTGCTGAGAGTTGTAACAAATAATCCTCAAATCCCCCTGATTTAACACATTAGCAGTTTATATGGCATTTAAATTACAGCTCCTCATGGGTTGGTTGGTAGATTGCTGTTTGCAGACATTCAGAATCCAGGCTTCTTTTATCAAATGCTCTGTTTTCTCAAGGAAATTCAGTCTTCCACTGGATTAAGACTAAGAGGAACAAAATATATTAGAGACTTTCTGAGAAAGTTAATTTTGTTTATGTTTTCTTTTTGTTCAACGTTGGCAGTGACTTACATCAGTAAGGATATGATTCTAATCAAAAATTTGTGTCAGCAATGAGGTAAAAAGGAGTTGATTTTATTTTTAATAGGTAGCTAAAACCAATATTGAATAAACTTTTCATTGATTTGAAATGTCATTTTCACTCATAAAACTTACATTTTGCTTGATGTAATTTGATTTTTCTGTTTTATTATTTCTATTTGAAGAATTTATGCTCAAATATTCTAATGTCATAATGATGTTTTATTACATGTAGCCATTCGCCATTTAATGGAAGGGATGTACTCTGAGAAATACACGATTAGACAATTATGTTACTGTGTTTTTACACTAAGTTAGAAGGGAAAGTTCACTCAGTTTACAGAGATTCTTGCAATCAAAGACATGTGAGGTGGCCATCTATGTAACACAGATGCTATCTTACAGACAAACATTTTAAATATAATGTGTACATTCTGAAACAATGATAAAAGGTAGAGTGTAGTAAATAATGTGAACCAGAAATAGACAGTTTATTATCAAGTATTACGTGCTGTATGCAACTGCATTTGCTATACTTTTCCTTGACTGGTGCCACTATAGGTTGTTTATAAGAGTACCACAAGCATGAGAGGAATACATTGCACAGTGGCAGCTACAATATGACTACAAGATGGAAAATTTTTAGCTCCTTTATAATCTTATGGTGTCACTTTTATATATCCAATCACTAACCAAATACTTGTTTTTAAATTTTTACTGACTTATTTTTAAAATTATTATTAATTTTTTATTTTCATTTTTAAATTAAAATTTAAAAATTTTATTTTTTAATTTTAAAAAAATTTTTCTATTGATTTTTCACAAGTTTATTGGTACATTTTAGATATACGTAATGATCTTATTCATCATAGAGAATTTGTACCTGTAAATGATATATTTTGATTCTTTTTTCCCAATCCCCTTTCCTCCCTTCAACAACAGTCTTCCCCTCCTTACAAAGCTTTATTTACATTTTATTTTTCCCCTACCCTCCTTTCAATCCCTCTCCCTTCCCCATTTACAAAACCTTTGCTTCCATTTTTTCCTTCTTTTCTCCCTTTTGTTTTTACTTTTCTCTCTTTTCTTTCCCCCTTCCCCTTCCCTTGTTCTTAATTCATTCATGAAAATTCCATATTCATGACTCAATTAACTTTCAAAGGCCCCACTTCCAAATACCATATTGTGGGTTACATTTCAATATGCGAGTTATGGGGGACACTTTCAGTCCATAGCATTGCCTTCTATTCTCACCAGCTCTTTGTTTGAAAAGTTTTACCCAGAAAGCCTTCCTCTGAACACATTTTGCCAAGTAAAGAGTCTCCCTCCGTTCCCTAATCCCAGAATGGAGCTAAGGATCCTGATATTCCTCATGGTGTTTCTTACCCCTCCTAGCCTTGTGTTAGGACAGGACAACAGTTGGCTAAAGTGGAAACAAAGTCTGAAGAAACCTACTGAGTAGACAAAATCAGTTACATCTTGAAAGTGACTGTATCTTTGCTCCGATATTTGCAAATATAAAGAAATACATTTAAATGCCTACTTTAAAGAAAATGTATCTTGTGACTTCCCAACAGGATAGATAAATAAGGCTACTGCACAACTATAACCAATCAAATATTTACTATTGAAAAATTTGAGTTTTCTCTTCAAGTAGTTCAAATTTTTCATTTGTTTGGATATAATTAACATAGCTATTTTAAAATTTTTGATCTGCCTATACCAAAATCCAAATCATTTCTGAGTCTTCTTGCTTATAGTAGACTCTATATCTTTGTGTTAAATTGTTTGATTTTCATTTGGAACAATTTATGTAGTTTTCAATCTTTTAGTGCCTATCAGTTATCACATATTAAAATATGTAGAAATTTTTACTATGCATTCTTTGTCCTATGAGAGTTATATTTTTCTTCTGTTAGGAATATCAAATATAAGCCAGGAAACATGTTTTTTTTTTCAGTATTACTGTTTTAGTACATTTATTTCTAGTTTGTATGAGTTTTGAAATCTGAACTGAAATTTGGAATCTGAACTGGCATAAAATTCTAACCACTTTTTACAAAACAGTATGCACCAAAATACTTTAGCTCAGCTATTTAAACTCTGCTCCATGATGGAGTTATGAAAGTTTTGTTTTGATATGAAGACTTTAGTGCAGATTAATTGACTAGAGAGGAGATTGCATAGAGTGTGTTTGTGTGTGATTAATCCTATGTTTTTTCTTTTTTCCACTTATTACTTCTTTTACCAATCACTTTGACTAATGCAATGTTTAGATTCTGTTTCCTTAGCTCAATGGGATTAGAGCATTCTGCTATAACTTAGTTGATCACACTAGAAAGTGAAAAGCAATCTGTAGAAAAATTTATGTACAGTAAAGGTGATATGCACCCTACCTGTGATTCCATTTATTTCATGAATAACATTCTCTCAGCTATTAGTTCTATTGATTTCTCTTAAAGTCACTTAAAAATACACCAATATATCATGAAGATTACTCAGGTCTTTTCAATGGTATAGACAATCTAAATTTATTTGACATAGACAAACTACATTTTTTGTAATATCTTCTTAGTGAGCTAGGACATTTACTAGACATACTAGAACTGCTTTTATAAAATATGCAATAATTATTTGTTGAAAAAAATTAAGTCTGATATTTTCTGTAATTCATTTCCTTTTGAGAGGCTTAAAGACCTCATTTTGCTTTTAAATTTATTTATTTTTTGTTAATTAAGTTTATTAGTACATTTTAGGTACACATAATGATCATATTCATTGTTGGGAATTTGTACCTGTACCTAGTAGCACTTTATTCTTTTTTTTTCCCATTTCCCTACCCTCCCTTCAAGCCCTCTTCACCTACTTATTTACAAAAGTTTTGCTTTTCTTGGTTCAATTTAGATCATTTTATGTGTTTATTCCTTATATTTCATAGAGTTTTGTTATGTTTATTTTCCTCTCATAGCATTCAAAAATTCTTTCAAGTATATTACTTTTTTTAGTTTGAAGTAATATTTTTAAAAACATGTCCCACATTGTTCTTACTTCTTTTTCCTTCAATAAAACTGTTGTAAAGGCGGTAATTTGAAATTTTTTCTGTCTATCAAAAAATGACTTTTACTTCAGTTAGTTACTTGGTATGCAACAAAAAGCAAAGAAAAACAAAAACTAACAACAAAATCAGTGCTGGTGAACTCATACCTTGTTTTCATAAGAAAAAGGAAGTTTCCTTAGAAAATTTTTCAGAAAACTATCAGTTAATCTACTTGTTAATAGGGAGGGGTAAATATAAATGAACAATTATGGATATCTGATTTTAATTGCATGTATTTTTGCAAACTTCCTCTGTAACTTGTTGTGTGAATTTTTGCTTCACTCATGGTCTACTATATTGCAAATATATGGTCTTGTATTTGAAATCATACAATTTTTCCAGTGAATTTATTTCATTGTTTTTAGGTAGAGTGAGATCTAGGGTAAGTTTTACTGTCCACTGGGTATTTTAGCTCTTAATTTCTGAGTCTTAATAAATATCCCACAGATGTATGTTTTCTGATAGAGCTGCCAAGTTAGAGAAAACAAATTTTGTATTAACACATACAATATATAATGAAGTATATAATTACTATATTATTATTATTGCTTTTAAATATGTAATATAACCTTAACATATATACTTCCTGTTCTTTCTTTTTGCATTCTGAGTGAAACTCCTAAAATAATGAAAATTTGACCCTCTGAAATTATCTCTTCATTCCTCACCACATTTCAACTGTGAACACAAAAGTCTGGTACAGGGTTTGTTTACATACTTTTCCAATATTCCAATCTGCTCTGCACTGAATTCTTACCTTCTGATGTTTATGAGATTTAGTGGAGTCTTTCCTACTTCATTACATAAAACATTTATTTTGAATAACTTTCCTTTTGCTATGAAGGATTGCAAAATAATTTTAAAATATCCATACTTTATTTTTTTTATTTTGAAAAGAATACAACCAAACAAAATAAAACAGAGTAACATCATTCAAAACAAAGCAATGAACATAGTACATGACTTCTAAACAGGGTAAAAAGCAATTGATAATGGTTACCATAATGCCTCTTGTTATCTGTAATATACCTGCCTGTACCATCAGGGATAAGTAAAATCAAACAAAATACAACCAAATAAAACAGTAAAAATGAAACAAAACAAAACAAAACAAAGCAAAACAATGTAAGCAATACAGAAGTTCAAGATACTAACAAAACAGCAGTGGCTACCATAATGTTTGTTATCTTCAGAATAGCTGCCTAAACCTTCAGACATATTACAATCAAACAACACAGAATAGAGTAAAATTTATCAAAACAAACAATGAAAGCCATACAGAGTTTCTAAACAAGATAATTGGACATCCTCGATGGCTGCAATTATTTATTTAGTTATCTTTAAAATAGCTGTCCATGCCATCAAGTATAATAAAAATAAACAAATCAGAATAAAATGAAATTAATCAGAACAATAAAGACAATATAAGTTTCAAAACATGATAATAGATTGATAGTGGTCATTTCATTCCCTTTTTAAATAATTCCTCCCCTTTGACTTTCCCAATATGTATTGTGCATTTTCGATCCCACTAACACCCTCAGTTTGTAATGCTACGGAGACAGCACAAAATTCACCCTTGTGACTCTGAACCATTACATCTATGAGCACTATTACCAGTTGCCTCTATTAACCTACAAGAGCCTTGAGGTTATCTTCCTTTATAGCTGAGTAGGTTTCCACCCCATGAAATCCCATGTCTTCCTTATCCATTCTGCAATTAATGGGCAGGCTACCCCTATCTTTTCTCTGGCTCCCTGTCACATAGGGCATTGTTCTCTCTCCTCTGACTTTCAGTCTATGAATTTTCTTTCTAGCTAAATGTGTTTCTTGTATAGAGCATATTGATGGATCCTGTCTCCTGATCCACTCTGCCTGTGTTTCTTTCTATTGGTGCCTTGAGGCCCTCTTGCACTGCATTGTCTCTGCCATGCTATTTTCCTGCCATTGGCTCCCTATTTTTCCTCTCCATTCAATCAACTGGCCCCACTTGATGGTCCCCCTCTGTCATTGTTCCTGAGATCATCATCCTTTTTCTCTCTCTCAAGAAAGTCCTGCAGTATTCTTTGTAGGGTTGGTTTGGTGGTCATGAATTCCTTGAGTTGTTCTTTGTCATGGAAGTATCTTGTTTCTCCATTAATTTTGAAAGAAAGTTTTGCAGGGCACATCAGTCTGGGTTGGAAGTTATTTTTTTTCAGGACTTGCATTACTTCACTCCAGCCTCTTCTTGACTTGATGCTTTGGCTGAGAAGTCTGCTGTGATCCTGATGGGTTTTCCTTCATAGGTGATCTGTTTCTTTTCTCTAACAGCTCTTAATATTCTGTTCTTGAGTTGAATTTCTGGGATCTTGATTATTATATGTCTGGGTATAGATTTGTTTTGGTTATGGCTACCTGGAGTTCTATATGCCTCACTTATTCAAATGTCATATTCTTTTTCCATGCTTGGAAAGTTCTCAGAAATTATTTCTGTAAATAAGGTCCTGATGTCATTTGTCTTGACACCTGCTTCTTCATTCACATTTTTAATTCATAAATTATGCTTCTTTGAATTGTCCACCAGCTGTTGAATTGTTACTTCCTGAGACTTTGTTATTTTTAAGAGATCTTTCCTTTCACAGTCAGAAGCTGAAAACCTGTCTTCAAGCTTTGAGAGTCTGTCTTCAGTTTCTTTCAAGTGAATTTGCCAGCTTTCAATTGAGTTGTTAATTTTCTGGATATCTCTTTGAATCTGTTTCATGCATTCTAAATCTCTCTTATGCTTTTTATTCATGGTTTCCCTCATTTTCCTATGCTCCTCTATTTTTTTATCTGTGTCTTCTTTAGAGATGCTTAGTATTTCTTTTATTATGGTTTTCATTTCTTCTTTTCCCTGGGATAGAATTTCTGTTCTAATTTCTTTTATAGCTTCATGAAGTTGTTTCTTCACTTCAGTTGACATCACTTCAGTCATTTCAGGTGTGCAATTCTAGGTCTCCACGTTTACCTCTTGTGGAATTGCGCTGCTTGGGTTGGATGCCAGAGATTGCCCTCTCCCTCTTCATCTTGGCATATTCCTGATATCTTCCACACACCTGAATAGTGTGGTCTCTGGCACCCTGGCACTGGCCGCAACTTCTCCTAAGCTAGACTGTTTGTCTTTTCTGGCCAGTGCTGGCTACATATATCTGACATTGGGCACCTGTGTCTCTGCACTGAGCTGGGTACCAAGCCACCTGGAGTTTGCACGGGAGCATACCTAGTCAGGCCCTGCGAATCTAAGCTGTTTAGGAACCTATGCGATGTTGCCTAAAACATGCATGGGAGTGGACCTTGGTCCAAACAGCTTCTGCGGGTCCACCCACAACCTGGCACTGCTGGAAGAACTGGTTAGCAGTCCTGGCCCTGGGCGTAACTTCCCCAACTCCAAGATGGCACCTGGCTGATCACTCTCTCCCATGAGGGATGGATTCCCGAGCACTCACCACCAGGCAGTGCAGATCTCCACATCCGCCGCTCTCCTTCATCCCCATGCCTCTGCAGAGACCTCTGAGGTGGACTGCAGATTCAACTGCAACCACAACTGCGACCGTGCGTCTCCAGGCTCTGCAGCTCTTCTGTCATGGTGAATCTGGCTCCAGGCTAAGGCACTGCCAGCCACCACTTTCTTCTTCATTTAAATTCTTTTTATTCTCTTTGGGCTTCAACTCATATTTTAGATTCTTCCTGGGTCCAGGGAACCCACTTCCTTCCTTGTTGTCCTCTCAATGATGTTGTATTCCAGCATCTGAACTTTTTCTCTCAGAAAGACTGTTTACTCTGCTGCTTACTATTCTGCCATCTTTGATCCTCCTCAAAATATCCATACTTTAAAACCCTTGATCCAGTAAATACTTTAAATTTGAACTTTTACTTATTTCTATCGTATACGCAAAGAAAAAAATGTCACATTAGATAAAATAATCCTTGTATAATTAACAAAAATGTGTATTATGTAGGTAAATGTGTTTTAAAATTTAGCGTTTCTTTTTAGAATTCACCAGTTACTACCCAAATAAAGCTTTAACAAATTAAATATTAGGAAAATGAAATCAAGTTTCTGGTTTAATCTACTAACTTGTTTGAGAAAAGAAGCAACTTCCTTTACTTTATTGTTAGGTTTGCCAGATTCACATCATACTGAATTAATTCAAAAGGGCCTATATATGTGAGTACAATAAAATATATATGTAAATCATTTTTGAAAAAATTCAATTTATAGTACAGATCTATTCAAATATGCACTTAACATTTAATTTAAATTACAAAGTTTGAAAAATATAAGTTGCAGTAATTTCCATGAAATGTAAAAATTTTGCTTTTGCCTATATCTATTTTTAAATTGAAGATCCTATAAATGGCATTTAAATGCAGTAAACTCATTTTATGTCTTATGTAAATAAAACATGACCTGAAAATAAAACTCTTAAATTCACTATTTTAATTAGCATTTTGATTTTAAATATATGAGCAAATGTCTTGAAATTACAGAGATTTTTCGACAAAAGGGAATTTGGTCTGTAATATGTATTAATTTTAATGATAGCAAATTCACTTATTCAGTTAGCAAATGTGGCAATTCTAATGTGAAACCAGACTTCATTTGAGAAATACATTAAGTGGACGTGTATGACTTAGCTGAAAAACATTTCCTAAACTGGAAATTCAAGAAATGCAGAGTTTATTGAATGAAGTCACAAACACACCATGCACACATGCACACACAAGGTATTGCTTTCAAACCACTAAGTTCAATATTCTGGATAGCAAGGAAGTAGAATAGAAAGTTCTTGATCTATAAAACTTGGAAAGTAGTGTTAACATGTTTGATAGTCAGAATCTGGATGTTTATTTGAAAGTATTTAGCTTACTAAGTGTCTTTCTATTTTTCATATTATCTTCAGAAAAATATTTTATGCTAAGTCTGAAAAACACACAGGAATTCCTTGACACCTTATATAATAATTATGATTTACAAACTAAACTTTGAATCATTTTAATATCACATGGCAAATTTTAAAATTGACATTTTATATAACAAATGTTTGAAAACTTCTCATAAAGTTCATCACCATCAGATTTTACAATAATGTTTTCTCATATTTATTTAAACACAAAATTGCTTTTGTTAAGATTTCCTCACCTGACTAGACTTTTAAAATCATGACTGATGAGTGTAAACAGAATTAATTTCCTATAAGTAGGTAAAGAAACTCCTTTGGAGCTATTCATAGGACTTTTTTATGTCCTAACTGAAAAAAGGTATGTGTGGACATATGAGAGCTGCAAGAACTTTCTTCCCTATTTCCTGCTAGAGAACATTCTGCTATTTATTACTTTTAGCTATATGAGGCAGCACAACCTTTAAAAAGTACTTATACTTATCCATTATTTTCCTAGCAATTTACACTGTTGAAATTAAGATGTAGTACTTCATAGTGGTTTATGTTTTATATGTAATTGAATAAAATTGACATTTTTTGAAAAAAAGGACCATTTCATTATACATGAATGGAGTGTTTAGTAAGCTAGTTCTACAAACAACTATATCTAACTAAAAGAGTGAAAGATTACTGAAAGGAAAGCGAAGGTGAAAAGCATTTACTAATTTATACTTTGTTTAGGGTCAGTCTGAAAGAAAAGAAAATGTTTAGATATGAAGATCTAAGTGAATTTCCCAGTCTAATTATCTTGTTTCTGAGAGCTGGAGGCACACTGCCAAATTTACCATTGACTTTGTGGAAGAGTTCTGTGTAGAAATTTGAAATAGGACAGATGAAACAATGAGAGAGGTGAAGCATAAATATGCCCACAAAACCTATTTTCCCTACTGAAATGTATTTCTTCGAAGATGGGAAAGCTTTAATGAAGCTGAAGATGACTGCAAAGTGCCTTACCTGACAGATGAAGCAATAACCTTTTTCTCTTTCTGCAGCTAAAAGCTTCAATTACCCATCTGTCATATCTCTAGTGGGCGGGGATTATAATGGAAGGTGCATGCCATCTTAATTACATAACTATTCCAGTTCCAATTATATATCATGTGCCATTTAAAACACATTATCTCCCTACAATATACTGAACATATAAAAATGACATTACTCATTTTTATCTTTGACATTCTATTTTTTCATTACTAATATTTGATTAATGTAATAATTTCAGTGCATTTTACCTTGACATGACTACTCCTCTCTTCTTTTTTTGGACATTAAATTCCAAGTACACAATAATTGTTGACAATTACTATGTGGCCAGGTCCATATTAATATAACTCACATATGCTTTCATGAAGAAAAAGGAAAGTGCCATGATATAACTTTTTCCTTCTTTCCTTCTTTCCTTTTCACTTAAAAGGCTCTCCCACTTTGCATAATTTGGTATGTATGATATCTCACAGGATGACATGAAGTGGAGAGACTTATTCATGTGAGTTTGAGCAAAAGATACTTATATTTAATTCAGTACTCTTCCTTTGTAAAGCTGGATGGATCCTAGCATTTCAAATCTGGTAAATTTTTTTTCCCTTTCATTTGATTCACTCAGTGATAACCTTGAGCAGTTAACCTCACAATTGAGTGCGTGACAGGAAAATGGAGTTTGACAAGATTAAGATAGCAAGTAAAAGAGGAAAACTTTTAAATTTTATAAGTACAATGACATCTAAACACAGGCATTAAAAACTAAACATTCAAAGGTGGTATATACAATAGAATATATTCTCTTACACTTCAAGAAGAAATTGTAAAGTTGAAACACTGACATTTTCTTATAATATGAACTTTCTTATAATATGAAAAAATTATCTTCTAAACTAGTATACCAGTTAGTTACTTCTGTGTGACAAACTCCATGAAAACTTACCAGCATAGAACATCATTATTTAGCTTATGTTCATTAGGATTGGACAATCTGACTGGTGAATATCTTCTGTAGGTTGTCTCTGCACCATGTGGCTTTCTTCAAGCACCTGGTAACCAATGGTTAGTCCCAGTGTGTTGCTTTTTCTAGGCAATGTTATAAGACACAAGTGCAAACGCACAAGTTCATTCAGTCTTGAAACTGACAAATAGTTATGACAGACTGATTCATTTGAGTGAAAATGTCACAAGACCAAATCTGAAATCAAAAGTCAGAGAAATATACTGTGTTCCTTCAGGAGAGAAGGTAAAAAATACATTTGGCAAGGAATATGAAATTGAAAAGGAGTGAAAAAGTAGGGT
Organism: Cuniculus paca; assembly: GCA_004365215.1. Classification (NCBI taxonomy): domain Eukaryota; kingdom Metazoa; phylum Chordata; class Mammalia; order Rodentia; family Cuniculidae; genus Cuniculus; species Cuniculus paca. The sequence goes on along the minus strand of RJWT010002522.1, from coordinate 26,691 downwards.
AATAACATGATCAATCATAGAATTGTGGAGCAAGAAATGAGAAACATGACAGGGTTATTTGATTCAAAAGAGATTACAGTCTACTTCATGGGATAGCAAAATCCCGATGGAAGAGTATCCTAATCATTGCTATGTAAATGTGACTTTTCTCTTGGTTATGAATTTTGCTTTGGGGTGACTTTCTATGGTTCTGCACCATCTGGTGCTCTGCAGTTGTCAGAACATGTCTCCAGTGTGGAAGGCAAAACCAAAACCATCAAGCTTTTTTCCTAGCTCCCTACATAGAAAGAATTTGTTCTGATTTGAGTTCAACCAAATGTGGGAGGTCCACTTTGGGAGGGATGCCAAGAATTTTAAACTCAGAGCTATGCTACAACAGAAGCTAGAAAAATAGAGAAGGCTTCCTGGTATCAGGGGCGATGTCTCTGGGAGCAGATGTAGTAATGTCATCAGAGGAAAAGGCCAGGGTTGGAAGCTGTGATGGCCAGTGTGAAGGAGTTGGAGTTTTCTTTCCTGAAGGGAGTTTTGCTGTAATTCTTCCAATCTTAAATGTCTTAGTTTAATACATTTTATCTCATTCATATAGGGCAGTCTTCCTATCTACATTCTTTTCATAAGTTCTCTTTTTTGGCTCAGAAAAGAAAAAGGGTCCCAGGCTTCTGCTTAACTTTCCAAACACTATCTGATAATTTCACAGTGTATAAATTAGAAGTAGCTCTTTACATCACTTCAAAGATGAAAGGAAAGTATCAGGGAAACATTAAAAAGGATGTGGGATTTAATAGGTTCTTATATTAGGAGTAAATTAAAGAGTGGCAGGTGGGATATCCTGAGCAAGGATAATAGTATTAGTATTAAATGTTGACTAGCATTGGCCAAAGGAGTAGTAAGTGTCACAAGGGAACTTGCCAACTTTAGTTCTTCCTCATGCACCTTGCCATACACCCCAATGTGTTTTCATTTATCACCCTATTGTAAGCATTTAGTGACTCTTAGTGTGTGACTTCTGTGGACAGTTTTCAGCTACTGTCCTAAGATGACCACCAAATTTGTTTATTTTGATCAGTTTTATTTTTCCTATGCAATACATGTAGTTTGGAGTTTTCTCCAATTTCCTGGCTGCCTCTGCTCAGGCTCTTTGCTCACTCTCTCTTTCTCTATCTGGCAAGACTGTTGTTCTTCTTGATTCTTTCAAAAACATGTAGTATTTTGGTTCTCACTTTACTCAGTTTCCCAGGGAAAATTTATCTGTTCCCATGTGTTTGATAATCATTTATGAGTTACTGTCATCTAGGTATAATGCCCTTTAGATCCTCTAATTGTGTAGCAGGAGTCTCAGATTGGATGCCCCAGAAGCAACTACTATTGAAACTATTCTAAAACATTTTCTCCTTGTATTTGCCTTGGTAAATTCAGATCTTTTCTCTTCTCCAGTCCTCACTGACATTTGCATTAAACAGCATCCTGAAGTAATTTTAAGGCCTGCTGATTTTTTTTTCTTCAATATTGCTCAAAATTTGTTTTTGTATTGTATCTCACTGTCATTATCTCTCTTTAGTCCAACATTATCTCCCACTTCAGTTATCATATATTCAAGTTGATATTCATCCTTCACATATAGTTCTTACCCAAACTATCTTAATAAAATAGGCAAAAAAATTATGATTATATAAACCTAATTACCATACATTTAAATATCATTTAATGGGCTTTCAATTGCCAAGACAGACTTTTGATTTGTTGCTATTACATCCAAGATCACATGTGACCTACGTTTCTCCTTTACCTCTATAAATACAGCTTTGAATTTCCCCTCTTCCTTTGACTTTCATCATTCAGAAACATTCTGCATTCCAGCACATTTATCTAAATACATTTATGTAAATATGTGATTTTTCTCCCATTTATTTTTTACCTTTAATAATTACTTCCTTTGAATGAAGCCTTCGGCCCCAACTAAATACATACCAAATTGGATAACACCTATTTGCTACTCAGATATGAGCTTAGAACTGTTCTCTGAAGGTTTATGCAAATCTTTGTGTTCTAAAAGCACATTTTCTAGACCTCATGGCACTTTGCATTTAACCACATCAAAGTGTTAGACATACTGTTCAAAATTTCAAGATTCCCTTCCATATCAAACACTAGACTCTGAACATTCTAAGGTTAGTTTCTCACTTTTTTTCTGTTGCATGTAGTAGATGATTTGAACTTGTTCATAGGTTTTGACTGACCCAGAAAAGGTTAGTTAGATTAGAAATATTGACATTAACTATTAGACACAGTAGTTATCTTAGAAATAATTACTTTCCAATTGTGGTTAACTTAGCATAAGGTAAAAGAATTTAAACATTTTGTGTACTTTATGAACTTGCTCCATCAATTACTGGATAACACCAGTAACTCCATAGTATTCATATTTTTTATCATTGCCTATGTTTCTATGCTTACATGACTCTATACCTACTGTGTTTCAAGGCTGATTGTAAGACTGTAGTTTGTACCTACTGAATAGTTTTTTATTATTAAGCTAAGTCCTTAATCTGCTGATAGTGACTGATTTATGCATAATTACATAATAAATGTTTCTAAGAAATTGTGCATCTTATTTCTGTAAAGTGCAAGAGGAAACAAAATGTTTGTTGATACACTTTTCTATAAAACTTTCTCTTACCTATTTTTCATTCAAAACATAAGTCTATTTGAGATTCAAGAAGGAATTAGCATAGCCATATGGTCAATCTAACAGTAAATTTAAGGAATTATTTACCTCAGAGCATTACAAAGAAATAAAGATTTAACATAAAACATCAGAAAATATCAAAAATTTAAAAGAAGAAAAATTAAACCCCCAATTAATGTAAGCATAATATTTTACATGTGAAACCTAAACTGATAGAAAATGAAGCACAGGTACATACTTCTTATTCTTTTCTAAAAATAAAGGAAAAGTTGTAGCTGTGTATAGATGGTAATATCTGGTTTTCTTAAAAGATAATAGGAAATCAACAATGACTACCACAATATATCCTGTTGTCTTCAAAATAACTGCCCATGCCATTACACATAATAAAATCAAACAAAACAAAATAGTATAAAACCAAACCAAACCAAACAATGAAAATTATATAGGACTTCAAAACAAGATAGTAGGAAATTAACAATGGCTAACACCTTCTGTTTTTAGACATTTCCTTACACTTTCATAATATCAATTATACATTTTGGATCTCACTAACTTGTTCATTTTTTTTCCTTTTTTTGTTGTTTTTTTTTTTTTGAGACAGGATCTCACTATGCAGTTCAGACTTACCTTGGGTTCTCTTTGTAGTCCAAACTGGTCTCAAACTTGTGACAATCCTCCTGCCTCAGCTTCTGAGTGCTCTCCTTCAGTTTTTTATACTAAAGAGACAACACAGTGTTCACCCATGTGAGTCAGAACCATTTCACCCATGTACATGATCTCAAGCTTCATGCATTTACCTACAAGAGCCTTGAGATTACCCTTCTTTATAGCTGAGTAGCTTTCCATTGTATAAAAATGTCATACCTTTCTTATACATTCTATGGTTGATTGATAAGTTACTCCTGCTTTTTTCTGGGTCCCCATTGCATGGAGTATTGGGAGTTGTTGAAACTGGACATTGAACACACATGCAGGGCTGTAGTATGGCCAGGCCATGGCTGACCTGAGAACAAGGTGATGCCTCAAAGGGCAAGATAAGACCACTGCTGAGGACACCTGGCTCCAACCCCAATTAACTACATAAAGACTGGAGCTGCAGGCATTTCACTCCTGTAATGAAATGTTACCCGGTGATTTTCTTCTAAGATACTTCTAAATTAATATAATCTGTTACTTAGAAAAATACTTGAACCACTCCCAAGATCCTGCTCAGTTTCCTGAACTTTTCACTGTAATCCCTTCCTTGTTTGAAGACCTAATAAATATGGGCCTCCCAGAGACATTCCTTGTCTCAGTCCCCAGAGTCTCAAACTCTGTTAGAGGGTTTTGACCTTCCTGGAGCCTTAAAATCATGCCAGTTGTTTCATTTATTTAAGCTTTCACCATGCACTTGTTTGGGAGACTGAGGATCTTGGCCAGGTCCCCAATAATGGAGCACTGTCTTCTCTCTTCAGATCTTCAGTCCGTGAATTTCCTTTCAAGTTAGATTTATTTCTTGTATACGGCACATTAATGGATCCTGTCTCCCAATCCATTCTGCCTGTGTTTCTTTGTATTGGTGAATTGAGGTCATCTACATTAATGATTATGATGGACATAACTGGCTCGTCTCTGCCATGCTATCCTCCTGTCATTGGTCCCCCACTTTTCCCCTCCATTCAATTGCATGCTCTGCTAAGTGGTCCCCTTGACTGCTATTCCTGGAACCATGGTCATCTTTATCTCTCTCTCTAGAGTATCCTTCAGCTCTCTCTGTAGGGTGGGTTTGGTGACCATGAATGAATTCCTTCAGTTATTTTTGTCATGGAAGTATCTTATTTCTCCATTAATTTTGAAAGATAGTTTTTCAGGGTACATCAATCTGTGTAGGAAGTTGTTTCCTTTCAGGACCTGAAACACTTCATTCCAAGTTCTTGACTTGCTGATTTATGTTGAGAAGTCAGTCATGGTTCTGATGAGTTTTCCTTTGTGTATAATCTGTGTCTTTTCTCTAACAACCTTTAATATTCTATTCTTCTGCTGAATTTCTGGGATCTTGATTATTATATGTCTGGGTATAGATTTATTTTGGATATGACTGGTTGGAATTCTACATGACTCACCTATCTGTATGTCAGGTCCTTTTCCCATGCTCAGGAAGTTTTCTCTATTTCTCATATATTGATCCCTGCTTTATTGCTAACACCTATCAGTTTTAAAGTATTTTCTTTGTGTCATCTTGCAGCTGTTGAATTGTTATTTCCTGGTTCCTTGTGATTTTTACAAGATCTTCCCTTTCACAATTGCTAGCTGCAATTCTGTCTTCGAGGTCTGAAAGTTTATCTTCAGTTTCTTTCAAGTGGTTTTGTCAGCCTTCAATGGAGTTTTTAATTTCCTGGATGTCGCTTTGAATCTGTCTCATGGATTGTAATTCTTCCTGATATTGTTCGTTCAAGATTTTCATCATTTTTATATGCTCCTCTTTTTTATCTGTGTCTTCTTTAGAGATGCTCAGCAATTTTTTCATTATGTTTGTCCTTTCTTCTTTTACCTGAGATATTATTTCTGACCTGATCTCTTTTGTAGCCTCATGAAGTTGTTTCTTTAATTGCTACCCTTTCAGAAATTTCAAGTGTGCCACTTCCAATTTCTTAAGTTTCTATGTCTTTTAGCCTTGTTTTATGTGGGTTAGTGGTCTGAGATTGCCCTTTGCTCTTTGCCTTGACATTTTTTGGGGTTCCTCTGGATGCACTGGTTGTGGAGTCCCAGGCACTTCCTGCTTTGGTTGAAAATCCATGGTGAGCTGGGGATCTAGCTCAGCGGCCTAAGCGCCTGCCTGGCAAGCACAAGGTCGTGAGTTCAATCTCTGGTGCCGCAAAAAAAAAAAAAAAAAAAGAATCCATGGTGTAGGGAAATGGGCCAGGCACCTGGGTTTATCCTGACATAGGTTCTTGGGGAGGCAGTGGGTTGCAGGGCAGGCTTCTCCAGACACGTGTGTCTACACCGAGACTCCTCAGATGGTGGACAGTGGGCTTGTGGGAGCATGGCTGGCTGCTTCTTCCAGCCTGCACTGGTTACATCTCCGATGGTGATGGCAGCTGACTGATATATCTGTTTTACACTGTTTTTCTTATTCAATTATCTTTATCTTACTGTGCAATCTTATACTGTTCTAACTCCTATTCACCTACCATAACATTTATTTATTCTTTGTACCTATATGTTTACTAATAAGTTTGTATATACTTATGCTGCATCTATTAAGGTAAATCTATTTAATATTTTAAAAATTACTTATGAATGGTCCTTGCCCATTTAGTTCTGTGGTTAGGTTGTTCAAATAAAAATCATCACAAAATGTATTTGTTTCATCTTCCTCAATTATATTATTGCATTAATAACATGCATAATTAAAAATAAGAGAACAAAATCATGAAGAGAACATGAATAATCTGTAGAGCATATGACAGGTTACATAGTCCAGAAGATGGAAAAGTGATCTAAATATACTCTGAGATTTAGCATGTGACATTAGTTGAAATCCCAAAGGTGTATGGGAGAGTTAACACTGAAAAGATGGATAATCTATCAGTTGAAATCTGTGGAGATTCCAGGATCACAATCTGTATCAAGTAACAAATTTTGATTAAAGAGTGATAGACTTGACTTCAGAGAGCGTAAATTGAGTTAACACAGCAGAGATGTGGTTCATAAGAGTTAGTAAGAAGGAAAAGAATTCTGTTACTAAAGAAGATTACTGTTTCTATTCACTGTTGGAAACCCCTTAGTGCATTTGCTGCCTTTCCTCTTACCTATACTAAATCAGAGTCTGCCACTCAACACTCATCCCTGATGCACACAGATGTGACAATCAGATTTCTTTCTCAAGAGAAGTGATTGACAAAAGCACCAACATCCATAGTAACCAAAGAAATCTGCAACAACACAAAGAAAACTCTATGTAGTCTACTAATATAAAATATTGACGTCACTAATGATTACTACAACCATGAGAATTAAATAAAACAAGCTAATGAAATGACAAAATAAACTGTAAGTATATGCCACAAAAAATTTATTTAAATCAAGAAAGTGATAACAAATGAAAAAAAAAAGTTTTAAGAAATTTCCAGAGCAAACACAACTTTCTTTTCTGTCTTTTGTGCCCTTTTTTCATATATGTGATGATCTTTGAGGGTCTCAGTGTCTAATGACAGAGAACTGCATCAATTTTCTTTGATTGATTTTAATGTTTTTGTTTTCTTCTGTTGGATACCATTTCTGTTGTCATGGTATTTTGTGCAAGAGTGTTTTTCCAGTCAAATTCTTCCCTAAAGAAAGCATCTGGAAGACCAGGAACCTGCATAAAGTGCTTAAAGTAGGATGTATGTTGATAAACAGCCCAACACCTTGATGATATATGCTTAAATATAGCCTATGACACATCCCCGGTAAAGTAAAATGGTGGTTTATGCTATTAAAGTAAAATCTATATATTGAGAGGCCATTGAATTGCTTCTCATTGACAGCTTTGCTCCACTGATTAAGAGGTAATTTAACGTAAGTTTTATGATGAATTCAACTCTCCAAGTTTATGCTAGATATTTTTATATTGATATGAGACAAGAGATTCTGTATCTTTTGGAGGTACAATGCTGTGTAAATTTATTGCCTAAATATATTCCTGTATTCAACAATGTCTATCAAACAACTATTATACTTGAAGCATTTTTATATATACTTGAATTTTATTGGTAAAATAAATAGCTCCATTATAGGAATAAACATGAAAAAATTGACTAAGGTGACAAAATGACAGCAGATAACTGGTAAAAGCTGTATGTTAGAGTACTAAAGGGATTTGTGTTGTCTACTGATGATATTAAAAATACGAAGACTTTAAAAGTTGACTAGTGTCTTAAAGTCCCTTGCTCTACATTCTGCATTTAAAATGTTTTATAAAAGAAGTTTTCAGCATGTTTACTTTTAAAGAAATCCTCTATACATGTGTCCTAAATTCCTTTGGTTTAACTTTGACAAGGATATTTTGCTAGAGTTTAATTTTTTTCCCAGAGCTTGGAAAATGTCCTTATAAATGTCTTTCCAAAGATGTTCACCTTTGTTATTATTTTTAGTTATATTCAAAGATCTACATGAAGAATTTTTTAATTTCCTCACCCAGCATGTACTCAGCATCACAAGGTGAATGGTGTAGGGACAGGGCAATAAGGAGATTGAGTTGATAATAAACATGCCACCAATAATATGTTCTCTTTTGTCTAATTAAAATCCAAGCACTGGTTGTTTTTCTTACATTATACAAAGTAACTCAGATATTGATCAATTTCTTTAAGCATACAGACCTTTTTCCCTTACTTGCCATATTATTCATTTACAAGGGAGTTTCAAAATTATTTTATGCTAAAGATTGTGCTATGAACTCTCTTCTGGTATTCCTGTATCTATAATCTATAAATCAAATTGAACATTCTTCTTCTTAGCCAGGCGTGGTGGTGCACTACTGTAATCCCAGCACATGGGAGGCTGAGACAGGAGGTTCACTGCAAGTTCAAGACCAGCCTGGGATACAAAGTGAGCCCAAGGCCAGCCTGAACTGCACAGCAAAACCTTGTGTCTAAAAGACAGGGGGAAAAAAAAAAGGGAAGTTCTCCTCCTCCTTCTTCTGCTTCTGTTTTTTTTTTTTGGTTTTTTTTATCTAATGACATCTGTTTTTCTACTCTGGACTGACTTTTCCACATACACTTATTTTTTCCTAGTATTTCTACTTTTTTTTTTAAAAAAGTAAATCGTTACACATTAATTTTGTATCATTAATTTTTATATAATATCACTGGGTCTGCAGTATTAAAACACAAAAATGACTCAACCCATAGGCAAGAGAGTTACTTATCTTAGACACAGGAGAGAAAAAGCAGTATTTTTCCAGGCATTGTAAGTGTCATAACTGATGCTACTAAAAGGACATATTATGAGGAAAAAGAGTAAAAGAAATGTTTAACCATAATTTTATAGGACTTAAGAGCTTTCATAAATGGATATATAATGATCCAGAGAAAGCAGTGTTTTCAGACAATATCTGATAAAAAAAGTAAATTATAAAAACATGATTAAAGAAGTATGACAATGAAGAGCTGACTATATCTGGAAATAAACTGAAAAAAATGCAAACAAAATCATCCAACAGATAAATATTGCAATTTTAATTCTAAAATTATTGAAAAGAGAGGGTATAATCAATACTTTTTGCAATGTAACAGAAATTTCAATATGTTCTGCAACTAAAGTAATAGATATAACATTTAATGAAGAATTTGGAACCTTATATCACAGAAAAAACAATGAAGATAATTATATAAAGACATTAAGTCAGCTTATTTTTCTACCTGAATGTAGGTATCTGCATATATATTCGTTAAAATACAAATATTTGAATTAATAGTTCATACAAATATCATGACAAGTGAGAAAATTGTGCCTTTAATGTATATAATTTGATACAAAGAGAGTAAAAATATGTCTAATCAATTTACTTTTTATTATTCTCATATGGTATGACTTTTACAAATAAGGACTAGTGAATGTAAATATACTTTTTAAAAAATCACTAATATAATCCTGTGTATTTGACTTATCATATTAATAAGCAAATCATAAACCTTGCTTTTCTGCTACAAATCCTTTGACTTATATTTTCTAGCTACTGAATTTTTAAAGACATTATTTCAGCTCCATAATTTTTACAATTAAACTTGAAGGCATTTCAGAGACACAGTTCAAACTGTGAACAAAATCATTTCACTTTATAAATTTTATTTCAAATTCTAAAGTAGAAAAGAAATTTTAAGATTTTTATCTACCAAACAAGATTTTTAGACTATTATTAATTTTAGGATATAATTATACATCAAATAGTAATGACTTTCAGTAGGTTATCAATTATGTGATATGCACAAAATTAGTCCAAAAAATTAAATGTAGCACAATTTTATTAAAACCTCAATACAGATACCAACTGTTTTAAATCAGAAAATTACAGGAGATGATAGAGTAAGATGTAAATATAACTACATGGCTGATCTGTCTCTATAATTATTTAATCTCACTTAATTTTACTTTCTTTATAATTGTAGAATTACTTAAATTTCTCATGGCCTACTTATATTAAATATACTTCATGTGGTTTTTAAATTAACACAGAAGCCTCTGGATTTTACAATATAAGTCTATAAACATAGAAATAAGTCTTTTAAAGCGCTCCCGATTTAGATCTCAAAACTCATTAGTAAAGTTTCATGTGCTTTCAATTACATGAGTTAACATTTTAATATAATAATGTAAAATATATTATGAATGCATGCAAAACATGAATCACCTGACTGTCATGTCAAGTAAAAGAGCAGGGTCACAAAGTGAAAACAGATATCACATAAAGTATGAGCTTGATTTTCAAAGAAAAATATTTTGGATCAAAGAACGTAGATAGCCTCTGTGAAGAACAACCGTGTGTGTAAAATATGTGCATTTCCTTTTTTGTTTGTTTGTTTTATGACTTACTTCTTCGAGGCATAATGCCATGAAAATCATTGTTTGTAAGGGCATGACTCAGCAAAGTTTGAAATCATAAATTTGCTATCTCTTCAACTGTCACTGCAGTTTTTTGTAGCCGTAAATAGTTAAATGCAAGAGCCTAAAATGGAATTGCTTAAATTGCATCAATATTATTTTCAGGCAAGAACCATAGTTGGCCAGGTAAAATTTTTAATGACTTGGAATTCATACTTGAAACAAATGAATTCTCAAACAGCTCAACTCTTAGACTGTCTCATGAAGATAGCCCCAGCTTCTCTGCTTTTAATGATCACAATTTCTGTATTTAGAACCCCCTTGCTGAAGTGCACTGCTCTTGCTTTATGGGAAATACAATTACAAAAGAAAAAGCTTCCTCTTTTCTTCTTGAAATCAAAATGAATTTAATTCTAATATGGTAACAAGGAAAAGACATTTCAGACTATGATTACTCATTAATGTTTTTACTACTGAAGTTCTTTTACATGCTGATGGAGACAGGCAGCTTCTTTGTACTTTCAGATCATTTACTTTTGCCTTCCTCTGCCACCTCTGGTCAATAGTCCATCAATATTTTATAGTTTCTTTTCTACCACAGTACTCCTGCTTATCACATGGTAACATTCTTTAAAGAGCTCCAGTAATTTGCCTTTATATCGGTCTGCATCTTTCCATTCCTTTGTACAATTGGTGAGGGTTTTAAATATTCAAGTTCTCATTAAATAATGGTTTCTAATAATATGTTAGCTACATAGATTATTTTTTTGTTCCATGCCAGTAATGGAACTTAAGCCTTCACATATGCTGAGCAAGTGTGCTACCACTCAGCTATGTTCTCAGCACTTTATTGATCTTTTCTCAACCATTGCCAATAGGGGGTTTGAAAGAAGAAAGTAAGAGTAGTTTTTCTGCAGTACATAATCACTGACATTCCTTCCACACAAATTAGAAAAGCTCTTTTTTAAAATGCTCAAATAAAATCTACTAGTAAATGAATTGTATTTAACCAGTAATAGTAAATATAATTTGTCAATAAACTGGATACAAAACTGATGACTTACAGGTTTTCTGATTAAACTGGATACAAAACTGATGACTTACAGGTTTTCTGATTCATTTTTGTATCTATATATTGTTTTTCACTTGAGTTCCAGATATTTTAGTAGTTCATTTTGGGCAGTTAAAAGAGATTTCTAGCAAAAGAGTGAATCTGTATGCTTTATATCTCTTTAGTTTAAAGGCTTTCCTAGCTAAAATGTGATTTGAAAAATCACAGATCAATTTTACAATAAATTATTAAGAAAAAAATTTCATACTTACTGATGGCTACTTTATTATTAGCAGAATACTGAAAAAATTTCTATGTCATTGTTATTTTTGTATTCTGATCCCTTTCATTTAAATGTAGTTTAGTATAGCTAAATATTATTCCTCCAGCCTATCTCTATAGGTGAAGTGAAGGTCTGTGCAAGTAATCAGTCTTAAGAAGCTCACCTGCTCTTTTCCCTTCTCTCTCCAGTCCCTTTCTGCTTTTACCCTCAAGCCCCTGTTTCCCTTCTGCCTATTCCTGTTCTACACTCTTCAATAAATGTACCTACTTACTCCATACTAAAAAATAAATAAGTAAACAAAAGACGCTTACCATCAGTGGTAGTGGTTCTCAACTTTCAATACACATGAAAATTACCTGGAGTGATTGTTTAAGGTTAAATTATTACTGATGGAACTGTTTGGTTAAGTAATATGAGAATAAACTCCCCACATGTAAATGTTTAACATAATTAGATGCTGGTGGTATGATGCCACTTTAAGAAAATATAAGCGAATAGGTAATAAAACTAGAGGACAGAGTAACAATTTTAACATAAAAAAATTTCAAAGAAACTTTTGACTGTTGAGAAAGGACTCCATTCTATTAAGGAAAGATAACATTCCAAAGGAAAGGAAAGAAAGAAAGGAGGGGGACAGGAGGGAAGGGAAGGGAAGGAAGAGGGGGAAAGGGAGAAGGAGATAAAGAAGGAGGAGGGAGGGAGAGAAATGGAGGAATAAAAAGGCATTTTGAATTTTGGAAGTCAGACCTGTGAAAGGGGGAAAGGAGATATAAATTATTTGTAACAGAAAATAAAAATTGACTAATATCAGTGTATAAATATATTTCATGTCATGTTGTGATATCTAAATGCTATGACAGTGACAGAATTGGATTTCAAGCAATAAAATGCCTCACTAAAGAGTTTTCAGAAATAAAATTTTTATTGGTGAGTATCACAGAAATATGACAAATGAAAGATGAAAGATTTTGAGATCCAGAATCTTGTTTTATATAATTTTATATTTGTGAAATTTGGGATATATTATCTTTTCTATGAATTGTATATAACAACTGTTTTCCTTTAAGTTAAAAATGATATGGTTTTATGTTTCAATTTAATGATTCCTAATGGTAAATTGGATCTTTAAGTACCCAAAGATACACTGAATTACATTATTTATTTTATTAGCTATTATGTTAAAATATCTGGAATGTAATTTAATAAATACATTAAGAAATATACTCTAAAGAACATTTAAGTAAATGTGCCCTATAGTTCAGCTCATTCTCTGAAAAGGTAATCTAGAGGCTTTTAGATCCAATCTATAATTAAATACCAATTTTATCCCAGGAATGACTAAAAGCCTTTGGACATATGTACATGTACTTTAGATGGTGAGAATTTAAAAAAAAAACTGACCCATAAATTGCAGTTTTTATTAATTTAAATTAATAATTCTAAGGATGGAGGAACCTGCATTAGTGTAGTAAACATTCTTGTTTGGCAGTGCCAAATATCTGACTTTGAGCCTACATGGTTTCTAATATCAAGCATTCTATATATACTTGTGTTCTATACATCTGCATATATCTCAGAAACCAGCTAAGCCCATTCAGTTGCTGTAGAATTAGGCCATACATTGTTAAGAGTTCTAACATGAGCCCAAGCATAAGACATACAAATCATTAACTTATTAATTAACTCAGTCATTATATTCTGGATTAAAGATGTCTAGAACAAATTTTCCATCTGCTTTAAAAAATTCTCTTCCTCAAATGGTTGCATAAAGGAAATGAAAGAGCAGCCTACTTTCTGCTTCAGGATCAGTCCTGTTGGAAAGCCAACTTGCGGAAGTCAGGTCTTTGGAGATGCTGGGAAATATACTGAAGGTAGTGTGGAATAGAGTGGGAGGTGGAGAGAGCAAGCCAATTTAGGTCTCTAAAAATGGTTGTGGGAATAAATCAGTTCTGCATGCATAAAGGTCTTGATCAGTGACAAATACATAACAAGTTCTCATTATGTGTTTTACCTCAGTAATTGATTCATTAAAGATATTTTGAAGATCATGACATACCACCTAAATGTGAATTAGAATAATAAAATTGTGAAACCATTGAATTTTAACCTGAATTATAAAAAGAAATCAGTGGCTCCAAACCTTGATATATTTGTTACATAGGAACACATAAAGTTTCTATAAATATATTTAAAAATTTATACTCAGTAAAATAGTTTGTCACCTGTGGAGATATAATCTCAGTACAAATAAATACATATCTTCCTTTAAAAATTAGAAAACCATATTTTATACACATTAAATTGCCTTACTGAACAAAATTCTTAAAAGTATGTGAAAAATTTTATTCTACGGTAAAAATATATAAATTCTGTCAGCTTTATTTTTACATATGTACAGGAAATATTTTAAAACATTTTCCTTAAATGTTAACTTTTGTTGTTATGGTCCAAATTCTTGTATATGACAACAGTGTCCTATACAATGTTAACAATTAGCTGATTTTTAAAATTAGCAAAAGTACTGCCTGCTAATTATTTAGAGTTTTGTATGCCAATACTTTATGTTACTGCTCTCCCTTAAGTTTTGATATGTTCTCATGGCAAGAACCATGTTTAAATAAGAAAAATAAAATAGTTAATTATTATTAGAATTATATTGTTTCTTTATACACAGCCATTTCATAGTAAAAATATAATAAGAATTCCCTTATGCAAATACTAAACCAATCACATTGCTTGGTGTAGGTAAGTCCAACCATCCACAGTCACAGGAAAGCCTTGCATAGTAAGAGTAAAATATGCCCTACTCTACTACACATTTAAGAGTTTATAAAGAAACACAGAGGATTTTATGGCTGATATGAACATAATTAAATGAGTAGCCAACTCTATATCTGCAAAAGCAATATGAAACAATAATTCTCCTTAAAGAAATTGATGACTGACTTTCCAAGCAAAAATGGCCATTATAAGAAAAAATTCGATGTTCAGGACAAATATATTTCCAAAATGTGATAAAACCATGCTCAGCCTTATAAAACTGGATGATTACCATAGGCTGCCAGGTATCATAAATGATTCTCATAGAAAAAGCCATTATGTTTAAAACACTTTCTCTTATACAACAGTAATGACCCCCCTTGGGAATTACAGAGGGACCCTTGAGCGTTACAGTACATTTTTTTATTTTAAAAGTAAGTTGTTTTGTGTGATTACTTGAAATATCCCATGGCACTTCATTCTTTTGTTCTTTGATACCATCTATTTCATCATGCAGCATCAATATTTTATAAAATTTGAGATAAGGGAAATGAAACTCTTTAAAACTAAATGAGTCACTTTTTCTTCTCTGAGAATAGTATGAAAGTTCATACTAAACTAAGAAGTAAAGTCTGTGTATATAAACCACAAGATAATGAGTGAACCAGCAACCCACATACAAGGCTGACTGGACCAAAGCTAATCAGGTAAATTTGCAGTGCCAGATGTGTCACAGTGTTCCTATTTCCCAAGATGCTTCAGTTGTGAGGCTTTTAAACTGCATGATGAGAGAAGCATTGACCTTTCTACTGAGATGATCATAGCAGATAGAAGGTAAGTTTTTGACTACTGGTTATGCTTTTTCTCCCAACTCAGCATTCACAATTGAGAAATACCAACTTCTTTGCTGGTATGATTTAAAAGTTTTGCTTAGTTTGAGTTGAAGCCTTATTGTTGAATCATGCAGTGTGGTGGAAACATGATATAACCCACAACCATAGTGTGCTACCAGAGTGGATTTCCTAAAGCAACAGGCTGCCAGATAATTCCATGGAACTCTACAGAAGACCAAGTCTCTCAAAGAATATAATGCTTTTCCTTTCAGTTAAACTCTCTCAGTCCAAAGTATGATCTCTATGAAATTTTAGTCAGCAATTTATATCCTTTCAATTAAGCAAGAGCTGTGATTTTAGGCAGTGCCAGAGCTGTTGGAGACAATAAAAGATAAAAGAGTGTGGGGAACCATTCAGATGGCTTCAAAGGTCAGGGATGTCTCAGGACACCTGAGGACGTGACCTCACTTGTCTCGCATAGGCATACAGTTAGGTAACCATGGCTTAGCACAGGTAAACAGACAGGCAATGGTTACGGCACCATGTAAGAATGTAAATATGAGCTAGCAATCAGTATGAAAATTATACAATAAAGATGCAGGCAGCTCTTGCACTCTTGTGCTCTGCCCTGCTCCATGCTGCCTGCTGTTGTCACTGATGTCTTACACATGTGCATTCTTTAACTTTGGGACCTCACCCTCGAAAATCTCCCTTGGGCCTCCCTGAGTGGACACACAATAGTTAAGAAGGAAACCTGATAGTAGATTAAGAAGGAAAAGAGTACCAAAAAATTTCCGGAAGCTTTCCACTAACCAATGAGGAAAAGAAGCCCAGACATGTGCAGAGGAATAGATTCCAAGATGCAGATTACAATTTAGACTTCATTACATAAATAGTAGTGTTACACTGTTTATCACTGATCAATTTGTGGAAATCTATTGAGTGGTATACTATACATGTTTTTAAAGAAGAGAATAAACAGGGTAATTGAGATTTTGTAGTTCCTTATACATTGAAGATATCAACCTCTTGTATGGTGGACTAACTAATGGTCAACTTCAGTTGAACTGAATCAGTGTGGTGCTGGGTGTGGAAGACCCACCTGAGGGTTGTTGCTAACAGCCTAAAAAGAGAACTGAAGGGGAGATGGTGTGCTGTTAATTCTCCTGGAGAAGTTTGTGATGCTGGCTATCCTAATATGAACCTGGTGGTTCTAATCATTGGAGGAGTTTGGGTCCTTGCCGTCACTGAGGATGGCTACAGTTCTCTTTGGGGGAGCTCTAATCCTTACCTTGAGTGGTACATCCTGGTTCCAACACAGATCCCTCAGCCTGCAGCCACAGATCCTTCATTCTGCTGGCACAGACTTTCTAGCTTCCACTGTTGACCTCTGGGCCTTCCCAGTGCAGATTCTTGACACAGATTTGCACAAGACATTGTTGTGGGCTCATGTCCTCCAGCTGGACTCACGGAGGACATTGCCATGGGCTCAAAGTCTTCAGCTAGATTCATGCAGAGCATTGCTGTGAGATTCAGGCCTTCAGTTGGATTCTTTAGGTCTCTAGTGTGCAGACAGATCCTCTGCACATTTTTGCATTTGACTCTTTGGTGGATATTATAAAATAATCCTATAAATTATGTCCTGTATTAAACCTTTACCCATGTAAATTCTGACTACAACACCTTGTAAAATGTATAGTTTGCATGTATTTATTTCCACTCAGAAGGCTGTTTCTTTATTTTGTTCTTTCCTTTGCTGTGTAAAAGCTTTTTAGTTTATGTAATTCACTTTATTTATTTTTGCTTTTGTTTCTTACGCTTTTGAGGTTTTTCCCCAAAACCTCTTCCCATTAAATGTCACAAAGCATTTGGTCTATATTTTTCACTAGTAGGTTCATAGTTTTAGGTCTTGCATTTAATTCTTCAATCTATTTTGCATTGATTTATTTAATTGGCAAGAGATAATGGCGCTTTTTCGCTGAACAAGAAGTAGAAAGTATAAAAAATGAAAAAAAGATGAGATTCATTTATTTTTATCTTTCTATGAAGTCTTATGCATGAAAATTATGTGATTTTTGTCCTACTGAAAAACATGATTTCTGCTGGGGATCTAGCTCAGCGGCTTAAGCGCCTGCCTGGCAAGCGCAAGGTTGTGAGTTCAATCCCTGGTGCTGCAAAAAAAACAAAAACAAAAAACAACATGATTTCCACAATAGTTGCACCTGTCTACACTCACACCCACAGTGAAGAATTCCTTTTTTCCCACAGTCTCACCAGCATTTGTTATTAGTTGATTCCTTGATGATAGCTACTCTCTGGGATAAGATGGAATCTTAGTCTTGTTTTAATTTGCATCTCTCAAATGACCACTGATATTGAACACTTTTTTCATATATGTATTTGCCATTTGTATTCCTTCATCTGGGAAGTGTGTGTTCATCTCAGATACCCATTTTTGGATTGGGTTTTTGAATTTGGGGGGTTTGTTAGTTTCAATTCTTCCTATGTTCTACATATAAGTTCTTTGTCTGGGGGACAAATGACTGAATTTTTTTCCCACTCTGTGGGCTGTATTTTCACTCTATTGGTGCTTTCTTTTGATGTGCAAAAGTTTTTAGTAAGATGAAATCCCTATTGTTGATTCTTTGAATATTTCCTGTGCAGTTTGGGATTTAGTCATGAAATCTCTTCCTAAAACCTATGTTTTCAAGATTTGTACCTACTTTCTCTTCCAGTAGAGTTAGCATTTCTGTTTTAGTATTTAGATCTTTGATTCATTTTAACTTTAGTTTAGTGCATGGTGATAGATACCCAGCTATTCCCCTTCTGAGTATCTTTCTAGAAGAGTTAGAAACATTGTACTACAGTAATGTATGTGCACCCATGTTTATAGCAGCATAATTTGTAATAGCTAAATTTTGGAAACAACCCCAATGCCCATCAACCAACGAAGGGATAAAAAAGATGTGGTATTTTTGCACAATGAAGTATTACTCAGTCATAAAGAAGGCTAAACTTGAGACTTTTATAGGCAAATGGATGCAACTTGAGACCATATTCACAAGTGAAAAAAATCAGACTCTCTTGTGTAAGCATTGTATTGTCTCCCTGGTGTGAGAAATTGAAAGAGTAAATATGGTCTAAAATGCACAATAGATATTGTGAAATGGGAAGAAATTGTTTGAAAGGTAAAAGGAACTACAATGGGGAAAAAGGAAAAGAAATGAAGGGAAAAGGGAGAAAAAACACAAGTTAGATATACTACTAGTGTCTCTTAGTTCCTTGAAAAGGAAATGTCTTGGTTACTTTTCTCTCATTGCTGGGACAAAATACCCAATGCCCAAAATTGAGGAAAGAAAGGTTTATTTAGCTCACAGTTTGTGGGGGTTTCAGTCCATAGTCAGCTGGCTCCAAAGCAGGGTGGCATGGAACTGGGGCAACACTTCCAGGTGGCAGAAGACAGCAAAAGCAACTAGAGCAGAAGGGGGCAGAACAAACCTCTTCTCCCTTATCTTGTAAGCAGACTAGTCCCTCCCCCAGGTCAGGTGTAGCATTCACACGGTCTCTGTCCCCTCCTCTTGCATAGGATTAGGATGTTTACAAAATGAGGACCTTGGCTCCTGGTTGAGTGCTTACTTAAGCTTCTAAACTTCTCAAGTTGACTTAATGTGTCAACCGTAACAGGAAGGTTTGTGCTAATATGGGTTGGAGAATCATTTATGCCCATATTTTGTACTCTGAGTAACTACTTTGAAGATAACAATATGCAATTTATTAACTCTTGGTATTCCCCTACTATTGCATTATGAAATTCTGTTTTCCCTTTTTTCCCTAAAATTAAAAATTCATGGAATAACAACAGCAACAACAAACATGATAAATAAAACAGGTAAGACAGTATAAGAAAAAAACTCATGCATTTGGTCAATTCATTTTCAACAGTCTCTGAATGGAATGGAAGCGTTCAAATATAGTATAGTAAAAACAACAACGGTAACAACAAAAACAATGCCTTGCTCGTACCACAAACAGTTTAAAGATTGGCTAAAATCTTAAATGTAACATATTATATTTAAAGTAGAATGTAAAATTCATATGTGAAAACAAACATTTCTGGTATTAGGATGTTGGACACAGGGATATGTTGTTAAATTTGCACAAGTTATACTTAGTATCTATATATCATTCTCTATTAGTAGCTTTCTGTTGGGCTGGAAATGTAGCTCAATAACAGAGTGTTTGCCTAGTGTAGATAAGATTCAGCATTTGACCCCCAGCACCAAGAAGAAAAAACAAAGCAACAAATAAATAAATGAGAAGAGATTTATTGTTAATGAAATTCACTAAGGTGGCAGTTCTTAGATAATTGCCATAGTCTTAGTGTGACAAACCATTGATGATCAGAGTCCATTCAGCTCCTGGAATGAGATATACAGTGCAGAGTTCCCAGTTCCCAATAACTATTTTTTTTTTGGTCTTTGAGACAGGGTTTCATTATGCAATTCATCCTGAGCCTCACAAGTCCTGGGATTACAGGTGTGCACCACCACATCTGACCCCAATAACTAGAAGATGTTAGTTTGTGATAACAGTGAAGAAAAGAATGAGAATGAGAGAGAGTGTGTGTGAGAGAGAGATCTTGGCTCCAACATAATTTTATCAATTTTATTATCTCCAATTTTATAAATTTTGATATCTCCCTTATCTTGTACAACTTGGGTATTCAATGGCTAGACCCAAATTGAGTATTCTACTGTATGGTGATAATAATATTTGTAGCTACATCAATAAAGTAATTCAGATTATCATACATTGAATAACATATTATTCAGTGTGTGAAGCTATGGTAATCTGTTCCTGAATAAGCTGTTCTATCCATAATTTGTTCTTGCATCCAACAAATTAGTAATTAAAGATTGTCTACTTTTAAATACTTTGTCAGGTAGTCTGGGATGGGGCTCCTAGATCAATATGGACATTCTATTAGTAGATTGAATAATGTCTGCATATGTCAATGTTTATCCACAAAACAGTCTAAAAGAAATTCCTAAAAGAGATAAATTTTTAATAAGTCCTTTAAAGGTACCTACCAGTTACTAATTTATAAAAAAATTGAAAAATGTTGTAAGAGAGCATCCCAGATATCAAGTAATTTTCAATTATATGGAGTAGTTGATTCTTCCTAAGGAAATAGATTAAAAATAATCCATTGTCTTGGTTACTTTTCCCTTGCTGCTGAGACAAAATACCTGATGCCCAAAATTAAGGAAGGAAAGGTTTATTTCTTACAGTCTTCAGAGGTTTCAGTCCATACTCACCTGGCTCCAAGGCAGGGTGGTGTGGCCGAGTGTCAGCCTTCCATGGAGTCCAGCAAGCAACAAGAGCAAACAAGCAAATAATGGGAAAAAACACGTCTTCTTCCCTGCCTTATATTATACACTGGCTCCATCCCTGGGCAGGTGCAGCACTTATTTCTAAATCCCAGTGCTAGACAATGAACCAATTACAAATGTTAGATACAGTCACCTCCATGACTGCATGAGGCTTGGGGGGGGCCACCTAGACACAAAGCATAACACTTATCTTTTTAATTATACATTTGTTCCCTATCTGTATGAAATTATAGCAATTTTGATATATGTGAACTAAGCACAGATTCTTAAATTGACATATTCAAAATGTCTATTTTTCATTTTTTGTACCACTAAAACACTTGGATAATGATTTTACTGAACCTTTTCTATTTGAAATTTGTATTATTTTGGGTGTTTCTTCTGGAGAGACTGTAGCACACATACTCATAGTATACAAAGAACTTCTGTTTCATACACTGTCAAGATAACTCAGGGTCATGTAGCTATTGTAATGTCACACAATTAGTGACCTTAATCGCATTCCATCTTCATTCTTTACCATTTTTTAAAGACAGGGTCTTGCTATGTAGTTCAGGCTGATCTTAAACTCACTAAGTAGCCCAGACTGGCCTCAAACTCATAGTGATCCCTCTGCCTCATCCTCCAAAGTACTGGGATTACTGACATGTGCCATCATGCCCAACTTTTCATCTCCTTTCTTAATTTACCTCTGTCAGATAACATGTATTCACAGTTCCAAATATAAAGGTGTGGTTTCTTCCTGAAATTATATATATTAAACTATATCTGAAAGAAATTTAACTTTTGTGCTAGGTTCTCCTTAGCACAACCTTAATTTTCCTTGATTCCCAAAAGTTACATCATGATCACATTTTGTGTATTAAATATATTTTCCTAGTATTTTTGTCTTTGATCTCAGAGGCAAGCTAAGTGAATGGCAAACAATATATACTCTAAATTGTCAGGATGAAATAATTAATGACCAAATGAATCAGAGAAACTGTATAATATTGACATCATCTTAAACTTTTGTATATATGTATATAGGTATATGTATGTGTGTGTGTGTGTGTATGTATATATATGTATATATATGATACATATAGGATATGCACACATATAGGACACACACAGAATATACATAGGATGTATGTCTATGTATTGTATATAAGCATATCTTAAAGAACAATTAAAACATGGTTTCTGAACTGTAATTGTGATACTGAAATGAAGAATTTTAATAAATCTCTTTTTTTCAGAAATTTAATGTTTTAAATAAATAAATATTGAATACAAATAAAGTTAGTCTGTAATTTTAAGTTTCTAAGAAAGTAACCCTAAAAATTCCTATAAAATGTCTAGTTTGACAAATTTCAAAACTTAAGTCCCCAGTGGGCTCAGATGTTATTTATTTTAATAAACTGAATGAAAAGATTAAGGACATGAGGTTTTGAAAATCTAAGTTGATTTCCTGGGTCAAATGTAGTTACTGTAGAGAAACAACTAGAATTCTTATCATTTCAACCTTCTGCTTTTCTCATTCTTACCACTTGCAACTGAAAATCAAAAGTATTTAAATGGAAATGAAAATAAATGCCTTACAACCTAAATTTGGCTCATTGTTCCGTGGCTAATGAAACTACTTTATTGTTTAGGTTACTGTCATCTCTTCTCCTTAGGAAGTAACTGAAAGGATGGTGTCTGGGGGGAAAGTGGGGTAAAGCATTTAGAGGGTTCCAGGTGCCACAGGCAGGCAATGGGTGACAAAGAGCAGCTGGTGGAACTGGTGACCAGAGACAGCAGGGCCTGAGGGAGTATGGGCATCATGCCAGGGCTGAAGGATGTAGGCCCAGCTGCAGCTGCCAGAGTTGGAGGGGCAAAGGGAGGGTCAGCAGAGGGAGCTGGAGAAGGCAAAGTGAGGTTTCAAGGGAAAGGTATTAGAAGTGGCTTTAGAAGTGGCTGGAAGCGCTGAATATCTGGAGACAGACTTGATGTAAGGACTGGAAAGAATCAAGGAGAAAAAAGGGAGATCTTTGTAAGTTTCCGAAAGGATAAGGGTGAGCCGAAAGAAAATTGATGTAAGTGAAAGGGCGAGGTATGAAGAGAAGAGGGTCTGTGAAAGGGCATAGCCTGGAGGGGCACCAGACCTGGTTGGGAGGCAGAAGATAGGAGCCCTAATCTGAGAGTGTTTGGAAATTGGAAGACTTGATGGCAACAAGACTCAGGACCTTGTCCTGGTAAGGGAATAGAGATTGGTCACACTGGCATTGTGGCAGCAGCTGTAGGCTGTTCATAGACTTAAGGTCAGTGGTGGCCATGAGCAATGTGATCACAGGAGTGAAACAGCAGCCACAGAAACAGGGAGCAGTATCTTTTAATGCCTCGCCCCATTCCATTGTACCAGATTATGGACACATTAAAAGCTTCGTTGTGGATACTTGCAATCTTTGGAAGAGCATATTCATACCGAAGGACTGTTTAAGAAATCATGGTCTGTTTTTCATCTAAAGGCACTAAAGAGTAAACTGGATCACGGTGAAAGTGACCGGTCTTCAGCACTTCCTTGTGATATTGCAGGACTTCCTAAGCAGTTCATCAGCACCCACTCTGCCAACTGATTTTCATGAAGCATTTGACAAAGCTCAACAGTCAGGATCAGAGGAGGATCATTACTCTTCTACCTTATAGCTGATTATACAGTTGATATATTAAGGTATTTCTTTAACTTTCTCAGAAATGTTTCTCTTAGGTCCAGAGAGTAAGATAGTAGCAAAACTGCCAAAATCTTCAGACAAGTGAAGGTCATGAAAAGATCATTACTAACATAGAATAAAAGCTATCATTATAGGCAGCAGTAGTACTGTCTCATAGATTATGCCTCAGATGTCGGATGTGTACCAGATTTTATGCTGGAAAGATTCCTATGTTGTGTATTGATAGTCCTATGCTTGTACATCCTTGGAAGGCTTTGAAGAAAGTGAAAATGAAACCCCTCGATGGAGCTGCCCAGCTATCTGTACCCCTAGTCAGTCTTATACCAAATACTAAGCATAAACTGTCAATAGATTGTTCTCTTAATCTCTCAAGTAAGAAAAGGAAGTGTATCAAGTGATTTTTCTTTGTGCCATTTCTAAGTTATCTCTTCAGAAGCAATAATACACCAGGGTCAGTTCACTGTGATACAAGCCCAGAAGGGTTATCTTAAAGTTATTTTCTCCTGAAGCCATCAGTGAAAATCATTTGATCAGTGAAGGTGTGCTAAAAGCAAAAAAAGAAAAATCGAAGGAATAAAGCCGGCAGGATGAAATGAGAAAAAGTAGACTGCTACTCTCCTATTATTAGCAGTAGAGAAAACGATAGAAGATTTCTTAGTTTGCAATTTAGTCTGGGGATAAACAGAGATGCAAATGGTGTGACTAGGTATGAACATGTTGGTTGGCTCCCTTAGTAGGGAAGAAAGTAATGACCTCAGAGGCATTGGTGAAGATTCAGAAAGGATTTTCTTAGTTGGGAAATAGTCTTCGTGCCTCGATAAGTCATAGGTATTCAGAGAAAAGTAATGTGGGAAAAGAAACAAATGAAGAAAACACCCATATAGAATGTAGCTCAGGGAACATTTGTAGTTAATAATATGACTGTGAGAGAATCAAAGGTAAATTGTGAAAACTATGTTGTTAACAATGAAAATTGTTTTTCAGAAAGAGAATTATCACTGCATCAAACTCAAAAAATTTGTTGAGAAACAGCTATAAATTGTTACTCAACTCAAGTGAACATAGAACATGAAAAAGGCATCCATTCACATTTGCAAAGATAATTTAGACTTGCAAGTATTCTTTGTTTATGAGGAAATTAAGTAACAACAGTCTCTAAGGAATAAACTCAATCCTTAGTCAAAGGAAAATGAGAATAAGTTTGAAGAAAACTTAGTGAAATGTGTACTTCCTAGGGAAACGTTTAAATTCTCTTCGTCTCAGCAGAGTACTGTGATATAGCAAACCTGTCAAAACCAAGCCCTGTGAGAACTGCTAAACAGCAAGCACTGGTAGAAACATGCAGTAAAATGGTTTCTTAAATTGCACGCATGACAGACTACAGAAAAGTTTCAGATCACACACAATGGTTTAACTTACTTTCATTAAATGAATCAAATACAACAAAAGCAGAATCACCTCCTAAGTTTCAGGGTACTCCTGTTGTCAGTCTGTTAGAAGAATTAATTCTTTTGTTGGAATGTCGCAGACAACTATAAGGCAGAAGCTGACATGTTTTGGTGACGCTGCTTCTCTTGGTTCAGTTGATGAGCTGTAACAGTGCTCTTTTCTATTACATAGGAAGTACATCAAAAGAGTCCTGCATTTCATTTACCAAGTCTAAGGAACAGAAATCTGCATTGTGTGAAAAGTCAAACGGTGCAATTTCAAAACCAAACATTGAGTTAATTTCTAAATCTTTCTTAAGGATGAGTAGGCACCTTTGGATGGCCAGATCTGACCAATCATGATTTATTAAGATCAGTTGCAAATAGTGACATTCGTTTTTCTACTGGGTTGAATAATGGATGCCTAGGAAACCATCAGAAAGGAAAAGGGCTTGGTGCAGAGATTTTTCCAAAATATTCTATTGTAAAGCTTCAACTACTACCAACAAGTAAACCTACAGATTTGTAATTGGCAAACTTACTTCTAAAGTTAGCAATTGGTGATACAATACTCAGGGTAATGTTCATGTTAGTTTGTAGCTCACAGTGATTGCTAAGCAGTGAACTTTCTCTGAAACATCTTAATTTTACTGTAGAAGCTTCTTAGATTTCCATACTTGTGCGTATCATTACTTTGTTTTTCTTAACTGTGGCATTATTCAAGCTAAATGGCTTTGTGATCTTTTCAAGTAGAGGGTACACTTTACTATTTTAACATTTTAGCTGGGTTTATAAAAATTAATAGTTGAAAATTTGATGGTTTTCATTTTGTAAATATGATAGGAAGAGTCAGTTTTGTCTGTTTTTGTTATTCCTCCAAGTCAGACAAAGGTTCTGTTACAAATCTCTTCTATGTGAAGGGAAGAGGTAAGCCCCAGAGATCTTATGTCTTGAATTACATTAATGTTCATTGTTTTTGCCAAAACTCTCTTTGAACAAGTTTGCTTCAATAGTATTCTAATAGTTTCTTCTTATTTGAGGCAAGATAGTTTGGTTTATGTCTCCTCGACATGTGCAGTCTGCTCACATGACCTAAGGACAAGCAGCTTGATCACTGATGTGATTACTTCTATCATGAGGTAGAAGTAATTGATTATTTGTAAGCCATACTGTGTTCTTAAATTTAATTTGCACAAGTACATGAGTTTCTGCTTTAATATAAAAATGAATTGGTTTAAGAAGGAATAGTTAAACTTGAAATAATTAATCAGTGTGATTTTTTTCATATTCAGAAGCTGTATTTTAGAATTTGAATAGTTGATGCACTTCTGTACATTTCACTTGGGTAAAAACTTACGATGATCTTGCGTGTAAATGTTATTTATTTACCAAAGATATTGAAAATAATTTTCTGGAAAAACAATCAATTTAAGGAATGGTTTTACTTTTTAAATCTCATGATGTATTTGAATTTATGGTTTAATCCAAACACTATTATGTCAAATATTCAGAGTCAAATACTTTATTTAAAGTCTTTAAAATTCTCTAGTTTAAATTAATAAATATTTTTAACACTGAAGACTTGTAACTATCTCTTCTAATAAATGTAATGATATTAGTATCAAAAGTAAATGAAAGGCTGGGTATATTGACATATGTCTGTAATTCCAGCACTCAGGGGACTGAGGCGGAAAGGTCACCACAATTTTGAGGACAGCCTGGGCTACATAGTAAACTCAAGGCCAGCCTGAACTACATAGTGAGACCCTGCTTAAAAAAAAAAAAGAGTGTGCAAAAGTACATCTCAATTTCTTTGTGAAAAATCCTTTTTTTTTTTTCTTCAAAAAAGCTGTTCATACCTTCTCACATATTGGACAGTAAGGTAGCCATTATTGATTTCTTATTGTCTGACTTGAAGGCCTGTAATGCTTCCACTCTTTTGTTTTATCTGGTTTTATATTATTTTGTTTTGTTTGAGTTTATTGTGTGTGAATGT
>RJWT010002521.1:0-40475 GCA_004365215.1 Cuniculus paca | reverse complement strand
TGTTTCCAGCAGCACTGAGTGAGAGTTACTGATCAACATCCTTGCCAGCAGTTAGTGTTGCCTTTGTTATGGATTTTAGCCATTCTAATTATAGTGTGGTGTTTTATTTTGCTGTTCCCTAATGATATTATGATATTGAACATCTTTTCAGATTTTTGTCATTTGATCTAATTTGATTTGTTAACAAGTTGTCTTTTAAGATCTTTTGCCTGTTTAAAATTTTGCTTGTTACTATTACTGAGTTTTAAGAGTTTTCTATATATTTTGAATACAAATCCTTTATCAGATAAGTGCTTTTTATATATTTTTCCCAGTCTGTATTTTGTTATACTGTCCAAACAGTATCCTTTTTACTGGACAGAAGTTTCTAATTTTAACAAAGTCCTATTTTCAATTTTTTTATGCTTTGTGCTTTTAATGTATGTAAAGAGGCACTGCCTAAACTCAGCTTACATTTTCTCATATGTCATCTTCTAGGAGTTCTATTTTTTTAATAGTTTACCTTTAAATCTGTTTTAACTTAATTTCAATAGTGTTGAAAGTCTGTGTCTAGATTCTGTTTTGCTCCATAAATGTCCAGTTGCTCCAGCACTGTGTATTGAAAAGACTATCCTTTCTCGCTTGAGTTGCTGTCTTAGGTACTTTTCTCGTTGCTGAGACAAAATACCCAATACACAAAGTTAAGGGAGAAAGGTTTATTTATCTCACAGTTTGTAGAACTTTCAGTCCATAATTGGCTGACTCCAAGGCAGGGTGACACAGGGCAGAGGGGCAACAGTTCATTGTGGCGGAAGATAGCAAAATCAGCAAGGGACCTTAACAGCATCTTTCTGTCCCCTTTATTCTCTAGGCTGCTAGGATTAGGGCAGTGCCAAACCAGTCAGTGAACCCTTAATCTCAGCATCACATACTCTAGATTCAGCCACCTCTGAGAAGCACCTGAGGCTTGGGAGGGACATCGACATAAACCATAACCATTGTCATTACTTCTGTGTCAAAGTCCAGTTGACTATATTTGTGGGGATCTATTTGTGGGCTATTCTTTTCTTTTGATTGTTTTTCTTTGGTTCCTATAGTGTCTTGATTGATTACTGTAGGTAGAATGTTAGTAAATCTTGAAGTCAGATAACATCACTTCTCTAACTTTTGTTCTTTAGCGTTCTGTTTTGGGGTTTTGCCTTTCCATATAAACTTTGGTTCAGTTTGTTGATAATCACAAAATAGTTTACAGGGGTTTTCAGATTCAACTAAGTCTATAGATCAAGTTAGAAAAAACTGACATCTTGACAATGTTGAACTTCTGATTACATGTATGTGGGATATCTCTCCATTTATTTAGATCTCACTGATTTATTAAACCAGAGTTGTATTGTTTTTCTTATGTGCATATTTTGTTAGATTTATACCTAAGCATTTTATTTTGGGTAGTGCTAATGTAAATTGTATTGTGTTTTTAATTTTATTGCTCGCTTCATAGAAAGAGACTGACTATTGTGTTTTAACCTTGTATCTTACAGCCATGGTGTGATTGTTTATTAGAGCTAATAGTTTGTTGTTGTTATTTCATTGTTATTTTCTGCTTAGACCATGAAGTCATCCATGAACTAAGAAGGACAGTTCTATATCTTCTTTTGCAAACTATCTACCTCTCATTCCTTGTTTTACTTATTATTAGCTAGTATTTCTAGTAGAATATTCAAAAGGAGTGAATGAGTGTGATTACTTTGTTTCTGTTTTTAGCAGGGAAGGATCTAGTTTTTTTACCATTAAGTGCAGTGTAGCTTTAATTTTTTTAGCCATTCTTTATTAAGTTGAAGAAGTTCTTCCATATTCCTAGTTTACCGAAAGTTTTTATTTTGAATATGCCTTGGATTTTATCAAACACTTTTTGTGCATTTTCTTCTGGCTGCATTTTTCTCCTTTAGCCTGTTGACGTGTGGAATTACACTGATTGATTTTCAAATGGTGAATCAGCCTTATCTATCAGGAATAAATACCACTTGGTGAATGACTTGTTTTATACATTATTGGATTTGATTTGTTAACGTTTTGTTGAGAATTTTTACATCTGTGTCTGTGAGAGATCCTGGCCTATACTTTGCCTTTTTTAAAATATCTTCAGTTTTAGCGCTAGTATGATAATGACTTTATAGGACAAATTAGGAAGTATTTCCTCAGTTTCTCTTCTAGAAGATTGGAGAATTGATAAATTTCTTTGTAACTGATATAATTTGATATGATTCACCAGTAAACCGTCTGTGCCTAGTGCATCTTGTTTTAGAAGGTTATTGATTAAATTTCTTTAGTATGTAGAGGCATATTCGGATGATCAGTTTTTCTTTGCATGGGTTTTGGAAAACTGTATCTTTCAAGGAATTGGTACATTTAATCTAGGTTATCAAATTTGTAGACATGGAATTTGCAGTATTTCTTTATTGTCCTTTTAAAGTACACACAATCATTATTGATAATAATAATTTTTCTTTCTTTTTTATTTAACCTGGCTAGAAGTTTATCTATTTAATTGTTATTTTCAAACAACTGACTGTTGTTCCTTTATTCACATGTCTAGTAACTTTAAAAAATTCTACAGACTACTGTCCACAATTCTATATGTTAAAAAATTATTTTGAATGACTTAAAGCTTTACACACCCAAACTTACTAAATAATTCCTAACCCCTTTTATTTATTCTTGTTTCTTCTTACCTTTTTTAATTAATACATATTTGCAATCCATAATGAGTGTATTCATCATGGGAAATTGGCACATACCACTGTTGCGTATTGATTTCTTTTTACTTTTCCCCTTCCTCCCTAGAATTGTTTTATTTGTAAATATTCTTCTCACCTTTATTTTCCTTTCAAAGCTAACTGGTGGAGTTTTAAAGTAACTTCTAAATATTTTCAGAGAGAAAAGTCAAAGGGGAAGGGGTTTACTGATGCAGCAGAATCTTTGATAAACCAAATTAATAAGAGATACAAACCAAAAGATGACACAAAGCCTGCAAGAAAATTGAAGGAGCCTTTGATTGACAGGTGTGTACATAACTTTTAGAAAAATATTTTTCTGACAAATGCAACTAAACTATTTTAAAGTTTTTAAAAGTTTCAAGTATACATTCACATAGTATAATTTTCCAGTAAAAACCTCATTGTTATTTACTGCTTTTATAAATAGTAACTATTTATGTAGAAAGTGAAATAAATTTAAAACACCCATTCTAGTGTCTGGTTAGATTTTATAAAGCATCAGATATACAATATTAATACAGTATACCATTTCAGAAATAAATTTTTAGGATACAGACATCTTAAACTTGTATTTATAGAATCTGTCAACAAGTAAAACTAATACATTTAATTATATGGCTTAATGAAATGTGATGTTTAAGCTGAATGGAATTATTTTCATATAGTAAATAGTATATTCCTTGTTCAAAATCTTTCTGAAAGTTACTTTTATTATAAAGCATCTGCTCATTGACCGTTAGGTTATTAATTCAAGTTTAAATTAACTCTGAACTTAATATAATGTATGATAAAAATGACTTTCATGGCAGAACCATTGAGTTTGAATTGTTTTCTAGTTTCTTCCTGCCACATTAATGATCCAACTTAGAATTAAGTATTATAGTTATTATTTATTGAGAACAGAACTACAAAAGTATCACAGTAACGCTGTCTTATTTTGGCTATTTATAGAATGTTGGATATAGATTTAATGACTCAAATGTTTTTCCATACAAAAATGACTTTTATAGAAAATATGGTACTGATACTTAATATCTCTTAAAATTGTCAAAATCTTTTTTGTAGTAGTTTTTCAAACAAGTCAGACCTACAGCACAGTAAGGTAGGTATCAATTATTTAACTACCAAACTTATAATTAAATGTGATGGTATTTGATCATAAACACTAAAATATTAGTAAGATAAAAATAGGAATATGTTATTGTATTTAAGGTTTTTAGAATATTGCTAAATGTGTATGACAACTGATATGGTTAGTGTCAGATACTCAAAGTAGCTCCATAACTTTCTGTTCTGTTTTTCAAAGAAAATGCTTCTTTTGTATAAGCCCAGTAGTTTTACTTTCTTTGTACGTTATTCATTACATCCTTACTGCTATGTTTTTTGATAGTTAATCCCAGCTGTTCTGACAGTTACATCCTTCTGGAGTCCTGATGTTGTTAGAAACATTTACTATTCATCAATGCTTCAAATAACAATTATCTTTATTACTTAAAATTACTTTGTGTGTCCCCTTAATTTGCCAAATTTTGAGTTTTACCCTCAATAACTTCCTCTTGACTCTTTTTCTGGTGAGGCAAACTCCTGTTACTTTATTTTCAATTCTAACTTATGATTCCTAGGTTGTTATACAAGTCTGTATATAATTCCTTTTACCTATATATAACATGTCTCTGTGAAAGTTCATTGATTATATTCAAGACTAATGTGTTTTCTTTCTAAAGCACACAGTACTGGTGAATCATATCTTTCTGATGTTCAGAAACCATCTTTCATCCCTGCTGTTGAATGAATTAAATGGAGACATAGAATGGCTCACTAGTCCCTTAAAAGATTATGTTATTTTTAAGTATTAGTTTTCTAGACATGTTTTGTTTGGCATAAATAGGATAATTTGAGTTTCTCTGAGTATTAAGTATCCATTTATTATCTTTTTTCCCTCTTTGGAAAGAACTTTCAAACTAAGTAAATAGGCTCTTTCACCTTTCTTCTGATTTCTAAGATCTTAGTCCTCTTCACAAACCTTACTTGGAGTCTGTCTTCTTTATCAAAATATTCCAAGGCGCCCTGACTTAAAAAAGGCAAGGATTCTGAAACTGTGTAATAATTTATGCATTTTTAAATATCCATCGTAGCAGGTATTTTCTCTTCTCGTATTTTTTACTACAGTGTAATTGTTTGGAAGTATCTTTACACTTTTATTTGGATTTTTAAAGTTTTAAATTAATTATTAGCACATATTAGCTATACAAGATAGAGTTTCACTATGATGCTTTCATATGTGGTTATAATGTGCTTTACATCATATATACCTTGCCTTTTCTCTTCTCTTGTACCTCTCCCCTCTATCCCTGACCCCAATCCCAAATAGTTCCCCTTTTACTTTCATATCAGATTGACAGAACTAGAGATCATCATGTTAAGCAAAATAAGCTAGACTTTTAGACCAGTATGGCATGTTTTCTTTGTATTTTCTTTAACACATTTACTCACCTTTA
This sequence comes from Cuniculus paca, assembly GCA_004365215.1. Taxonomy (NCBI): domain Eukaryota; kingdom Metazoa; phylum Chordata; class Mammalia; order Rodentia; family Cuniculidae; genus Cuniculus; species Cuniculus paca. Next base: position 35,224 of record RJWT010002521.1, on the reverse strand, counting down.
TAGCCTCTGTAATATTTTTAATTACATTTGCAAATTGTTTAATGTCTTTACTCATTTTTGTATTTCCTGTAATATCTAGTATATATATGATGAGTGAATATCTGTATCTGAACAATGAGAAACAATATTGGAAAGGGAAAGTGTCTTGGTCACTTTTCTGTCGCTGAGACACAGTCCCTGATACCCACAAATGAAAGGAGGAGAGGTTTATTTGGGCTCATGTTTCAGTCTGTAGTTGACTGACTCCAAGGGAGGATAGCGTGACACAAGGGCATGGCAGAAGGCTACCTGCCCACCTCATAGCCAGGAAAAAGAGAGTGAGGGGAGGGTTAGGGGAAGGGGATACGCCCTTCCAGGACATGCTGTCAGTGACCCAGCGCTTCCATCCAGACCTTCCTCCTCACAGCAGGTCAACTATAAGCCCCTATAATCCAATAACCTTCCAAAAGCTCCACCTACGCGCACACAAGGAGATATAAATCATAACAGTAAAATAGGTACGTGATCAAAGGATTACTATATGGGAGGATATACTTTGTATAACAATGTAAAAATGCTACATAAAATTGGTGACATTTCAAATTGAAGAGGAATTATTAGATGAATATTTTAGTTTTTAATGTTTTTAACTTACTGGATATTCATCTTCTGTTTATTTTTGACTAATAATAATTTAGTGATATTTTATCTAATTGAAGTTAATGAATTAAATAAAACTATTAGTATTACTAAATTTTATTTCTTTCCTGCCTCATTATTTTGTGATCTGGTTGAATATAATTTGAGTTATAGGCAATATTAATAATATTGCAAACAGTTGGCACTAAAGATACTGTTTGCTACCTTTTTAACTCTTTCACATGAAATTTTACATAAACCTTAACCTCTCTCAGAATTTTCTATTAAGAGTATAAAATAATGTGCTTGCTTTGGCAGCACATATAATAAGAGTATAAAGCAAATCGGGCTGAAACAAAGTACAAATATGTTTGTTTTCTGATTCTAGAATCATTAAAATTTAATTTATAGAATACTAGATGAGGTGATCATTTATATACATCAGTAAATTTTAAAGACAATTTTATATTAATTTTCAATATTTTCTGTTTTTAGTACATGTATTTAAGTCTTCAGTGCTTTTTAAACTGAATGTTTGATGTTTTTACTGTATATATTTAAGGCATATATCATGATTTTACATAACAAAATGGCTACACAGTCAAGTAAATTAACATATCCATTATTTCACACAGCTACCCTTTCTGTACATGTTATAGAAACACTAAAATCTGTTAGAAAATATCCTTAATACAATATATTTTATTAACCATATTATTCATGTTCTATATACATATGTAGGCTAAATTTATTCATCTTGCTATTTGTGGTTTTTGTATCCTTTGACCAGCCTCTCCCCCATTTTTTCCCTTTGCTCCACCGTTATAATCACAATTCAACTCTCTGTGAGATCAACATTTTATTACAGTTCACGTACAAGATCAGGCAGTATCTTACTTTCTTTGCATCAGGCTTATTCATGTAGCATAATCTCCTCGAGGTTTATCCTTATAGTGGGAAATGGCAGGATCTGTCTATTTTTTTGGATTGAATACTATTCTGTGTGTGTGTGTGTGTGTGTGTGTGCGCGCGCATGCGCATGCGCATGCGCGCTTGCACACATGTATCACAGTTGCCTTTTATATCTTGTGTATGGCAAGCAATGCTTCAATGAACATGGGAATGCATACATTTTTATTAAGTGCTTTAATTTCTTTTGAGTATATTTTTATTCAATTTACATTAAGGGAAATGTCTAAACTGCCATCCTTATATTAGTGGATGCACAACTGAAAAATGTATGAAAATTTAATTGCATATACAATTCATTTACACAGACAGTAATGCCCAGTGCTAAATGCTAGTATGTAAACTCTTGTATTTAGGAAAAAGTTCAAAAAAAAAGCTACAGAAAACTGAAGACTACTTTGGTTAATGTTACTTCTGAATGCCCATTGTAAGTAATTTTCAATAAAATGTTTAATTTTCTTATTTGAAGAAACTAAATATATTGTACAATACAGCTAATATCTTGTCTTCATTTTCACAGGAATGATGTTTACAATTTTAATTTGAATGGAGCTGATGAGCCTGTTATAAAACTTGGAGTAAGCTAGATACCAATAATTATTTTGTATAGTTATCCACTAAATATTTTAGATTTACTGTACAGTTACAAGCGTATGTTTTTGATGCACATCTTATAGATACACTTCAAATTTTTACAATATGTAATAGTTTGTTTGAGTAACCAGCCCAGGTATAGCTACGCTGTTTTGTTTTGTTTTGTTTTGTTTTGAATCTTTCGGAATAATAGAAGTGAAGATCTGGAAGGTAGGAAAGACAGTAACTTTGTCAAGATTTAAAACACGCATTTGCTTTATTTTTAGTATATTGTGTTTTATTAGCTTTTTAACAAAAATACTACAGTAAACTTAATTCTATTGCTGAATTTTATCATTCTGTGATGTAATAGAAACTAGGTTTTATGTTTGTGTCCTAATTTTTTGTTTACCTTCTTTCAACACAAGAACTTTAAAAAAAATGTTTGTCCACCATATAGATCCAGGAATTTCAAGCAACAGCTAGAGAAACCTGCATGGATAATTCAGTGAAATTGTACGTGTTTTTATTATAATTAGATTAAAATGTAGCTTAATATAAATCTCTCATTGTCTTCTCATTATGGGTTTTTTTTGTTTTTGTTTTTGTTTTTGTTTTTTGTGGCACCAGGGATTGAACTCATGACCTCATGCTTGCCAGGCAGGCGCGCTTAGGCAACTGAGCCAGATTCCTGGCCATTCTGGGAATTTTTAACATACAAGTGAATAAAAAATACTACTGTCATAATTACTCCCATTATGATTGTTACTTTAGCATTCACTTTAAAATTTAATTTCCAAATTCTTAGTCCTTTGAATATTAATTGTATATCTGATTATAAAGCTAAAAGATTTAGTGGTCCTTTAACAGCCTCAAATTTTATAATAAGTGACCTGGCCAAAATTACATAGTTTGTTAAGGCTGAAAACTCAAGTTCTAGTGCATACTATCTTAATAGATATTTTAAAATTAATATATATTTTTACTTAAGGGTAGATTTAAGGAATCATGATGAACTTGAACCTTCTTTCGAAACAAAAGATAAAAGAGTAAGTTATGGTATCCTTAACATGTTCTATTAAAAACATTTCTCTTGGTATGATTTTAATGCTAAAGATTAAGAACTATAAAATAAAAGTACTTTGATTTTTAACTTCTGTGAGATTACTGTGTTTTTATATTACGACTTTTCTTATGGTCTTTGAGCTATTTGTAACCATCTAGTAATAGAAAAATAATACCAACTTTATTAGGTTATAGCTCTACGGAAGTAAACTGTTTTAAATTTTCATTAGCAACTCCTAAAAATAAATCTTTCTTCCCTGACCTGTATTTCTGAGTGACTTTCTTGGATAAGTTCTTAATTCCTTGTAGATTAGTTTATTTAAAAAATTGAGAAATTAATTTTTCTAATTTGAGTTTGTTGTTGATGGCTTAACTTAACCTTGCATGATATATAATAAGACAAATTTCTTCATCTATTTCAAGGCTTTTTTTCTTTGTAGATTATAACAAATCGGAAAAAGCGAAATATCTTTAGTGATACTGAAACAGAATATAAATGTGATGACAGCAAGACTGATATTAGCTGGCTAAGAGAACCAAAATCAAAACCACAGCTAGTAGACTATAGCAGAAACAAAAATGTGAGGAAATATAAAAGTGGGAGATCAAGTAAGTAATTACTTTATACAGAAACGTTGCAAATAATTTTGTTACTTCAGTTATATAAAATACTGTATTGTTTGAGAAATACGTTTTTGTATGTATACTGTTTATAACATTTGCTTACGAATAGGACAAAACACTGTAGTGGTTACATTTTTGTTGTAGTATTTTAGTAGTATGGTTATGTTTTTCTAAGAGGACCTTATAGACATAAATATGATATACTATAATTCTTGAAACATGACAGTATTTGTCATCTCCTGTCTGCTTATGGCTATTACTCAGTTATTTAGCTAATCAATTATTGTAAATAGTATTTTCAGACTTTTCCTACAGAATGCCTGCTGTCTTCTCATTGTGATAGTGAATCTTTTGAAGTAGTTCAATAAGAGTTTGACATAAAGATTTTTGCTAAAGATAATTACCACTTGTATAACTGAGTATTAGTACCACCATTTGCTAAAACACAGACTTTATTCCATTTTTTAAAAAGTATGAGGTAACTGTTTTCAATTAAATTTATATTTAGGAAAATTCATGTAAGGATTATTCTGTGTATATAGGATAGGGGTAGTATGGTTTAAGAAGTAAAAATAGTGAATTTTTTTCTGTGTTTATAAATAAAGCTAAATCTTGAAAACAGATGAGAATCCAGTTAGATGTGTGGGGAAAAATTAAGCAGGATTGGCATACAGATACAAGGGACAGAAGTAGGGCGTAGCATAGTATATTCAGGTTACGCAAAATTGGCGTAGTTGCAATTTAGATTTTATTTTGGGGAAAATAGTGAAAATTGAGTCTGGATCTGGTTATAGAGCTTGGGCTCTGAAGCAGTGTATTACAGAAACATGATTGGATTCATGTGCCTTCAGGGAGCTTATGGGTCAGTGGGGTGATACACAGATACAACCTTTAAAACAGAAAGTAAAAGATAAGAAATCTCAATGAGATACTAGAAGTTAAAGTACTATAATCAGTAAATATTTAAAAATTGAACTTGTATGTGAATTATTTTAAATATTTTAAATGGTTGGATAGCAAGTTTATATGTATGAGCTGGTTTACTAGTGGGATTAGAGAACCTTCCTTCCAAATAAACTTCTTTCTTGGCTTGAGTAATATACTTTCTTAGGCTTCAGAGAATATTTAGGAAGATGATATTAATGCTTGAAAGCCAGGCAAGGTGACACATGCCCATAATTCCAGCACTTGGAAGGCTGAGGCAGGAAGATCACCTCCAGGAATTTGAGCTTAAGGCCAGCCTGAACTACTGATGCTGTCTCAAAAAAAAAAAAAGACATTTTGGTTGAAATGCAAAAAAAAAAGGGGGGGACTAAAGCAGCTATCAGTAATCTGGGTATATCTTAGAAACATGGTGATATTTGAAAAACGAAGTAAATCATAGACTGTTACACATAGCATGATACTATTTTATAAAGCTCATTAAATTATTTAGGGATACATATCTGTGAAGTGTAAAACTCTTTGTTCAAAGTAAGTGCATGAGAAACAAATTTCAGAATAATTACTACCTCTTATCAAAGGCAGAGAGTATAGGAGAACATCCCTAAGTAGATTCAACATTATTCATAATCTGGTTCTTAAATTGAGTGGTAGCTTCTAGATGTTAACTTTATAATTTATGTTACATATGCACTTACATGCTTAAAATGTGTTTGACAATATTTGTTGTTTATATTATGTTTATATATGCAAATATGGTCTAAGAAATTTAATGCCCATTATTATCTACTTGAAAATTTTAACCTTACTTTCCTGATTTGCAGGACCATCCTTGGATAAGGGTTCACCAAGATCTAAAATGGTAAACCAAGAATTTGTGTTCAAACATTCCTTTAGGTTATTTCTCCTTGATGTACAAAATAGTTTGTCATCTCAGAATTTGATTAGCAGTTACTAATTTTCCACATTTCTATGATTTTTCATAAGTGAAACTTTTCCTCTTATTTTCTGGTTCTTTTTAAGTCATATTGACCTTACTTGGAGTCTTGTTTTATTTTATGGTTATTGATTTTTTGGTATGTGTTATTTGAAATTTCAAAATTTTTTCCATTTTACTTGAGTTAAGTAATACATATCAGGCCTCTTAGAGATTTAATGGCACACACAAAAAAAGATTTAATGGTAGGGATCAAAAAGTCATAAAGAAGTTAATTAGAATGGGAAGGTAAATCATTTAAAAATAGTAATCAGTCTATTTATTTATATCAAATATTTCACATATGTGTTGTCACTGCCAATTGTATAGCAAATGACTTGTATTTCTTGTATCTCAAATACCGATCTAATAATATTCAGGAATTTTTATCCTAAAGGCACCCAATAAAAACATCATCAAAAAGATAGATGAGACAGTTCCAGATGGGAGAACCAGACTCCCACGAAGAGCAACAAAAACCAAAAAAAATTATAAAGATCTCTCAAATTCAGAATCCGAGAGTGAAGAATCTGTACCTTCATCTAAAGAGAAATTTTTAGTAAAGGTAAGATGGATCCAATTCAGATCCATAATTTCTAAAAGCCTTTTAAAATACAAAGTACATATTTTGTTAAAATTTATCTTGTCTTTTTGAGTTAACCTATGTGAGAAAACTTTTTAATAGTAATTTTAAAAATTGATCCCTAGGCAATACAACGACAAATTTTACAAGTTGGTAGTCACTGTTACAAAACAGATGTCTAACTCCATTAAAATTGTAACTTTAATATCTTTGAATTAGAGAAGTACTTTATCTTTCCAAAATTATGCTTCAGTGAAGTTCAGGCTTTGGGAAAGCTCTGGATTTTTCTCATGAATAGAAGCAAAAATATTGATGTCTCAGGTATTTCCCTATATACTTTTCAACCTATGCCTCCTCCATGACTTGTTTCTTATGTCTCAGAGTAATACATACATATTTGAATTTACTTGTCTTTGATTTTTTTAAAAGTAAAACATTAAAAAATATATAATTTACAATAGACCAGTTGCAATCTTAAGCACTTTATAGATTTGTTTTCTGACATGTAGGTAATTAGTGCTACTTCTGCCATGCCATGTTGCAAATGAGAAATTGGGGCTGAAGAGAAGGAACTTGCCCAGCGTCGCTCAGCAAAAAAGTAGTGGAGATAGAAATTGAACTTAGATAGTCTGGTGCTAAAGATAGATATCTTATGACTAGTACACTGTGCCAATTTTAAGTCATTAAGCCCACATTTTCTCTTGGTTCCAACCTTGTTATCCCTTACCTAGAGGACTTGGAGGACTTCATAAGTTACCTCCACATGTTGTCAAGTCTTTCCAAACCACATCTCAGCTGTCTCTGTAAATACTCTAAAACAGGTTTATTTCCACTAGTCACCAGTGTATATACCAACAACTGTAACAATCCAGTACTATAGACACCTCAAAACCTGGGCTTCTCAACTCCCCTTGGTCTGATCAACAATCTTCCTTATTCGCATTATGTCTTTCTCTCACCATCTTCTTTCACAAACTTTTCAGTATTTCAAGTATTACTGAATCTAGAAATTCTTCTTGGTTTTCCTGAACTGAATATAATCTAAACTCTCATAGCATTTTATTTGTGTCTGTTATGATACTTATTATAGCCTGTGTCTTATGTTTTCCTGTGAATGTGTCTTATGCTGTTTAGTATAACAAAGTCTTTTTCTAGTGTCTAGGGTCTTGATAAGCCTGCATGTACTATAGTAATATAAGATATTTAGTAAAATTTCAAGTTAATTTTTTTGTGTGCCATAATGTATTTGTATTCAAGTATAACTTATCAATATGTTTAGGAGGAGAATATCCATTCCAGAACCAAAAACATGAAACTACCGAAGAAACAACAGAAAGTCACCTTGACTGAAACACAAAAAGAACTATCTAAAAAACAGAAAACTCCATCTCTGCTAAAAGATACTATAAGAGATAATAACCTTGACATATCTCCTATATCTTTAGCTGGGAGTCCATCATCTATAGAAGTAATGAGATGTCAGTAACACTTCATTTTTCTTATTTATTACTTAAATAATCAATAGTTTTCTTCTACTTTAGTTGTAAAAACATGAAAATGAAATTTGAAGACTAATTTGAATGTATTTAAGATTATAGCTTGTTAAAACTTCATTTTTAAATTAGCTAATACTAGTAGCTTGATTATTGCTAACTTGGAAACAGTGTTACTAAAATACTGAATTTTTTGCACTAGTAAGTTAAAGATCAAATACTTCATTATGGAAAATACTTAATCTATATTTCCAAGTTACATTCCCAAGTAAGAGTTAAATTTCATACTTCTATGTGAAAATGTATTTAGAATTGTAAGGATTTCTGGTTTTTTATCTTTTTATAATTCATTCATAAAAAGCCAGTAGATATCATGATTGTTCTGTAGACTTAGTGAATTATTCCCCTAAACAAGAAAAGGTTTGCATTTATTTAAAAATAAATGGTACATAAAATTCATGTTCTTTGGAGCTTAGACATATGTATGTCTGTTACATACACTTTAAATTTATACTTTTTATATAACTTTAAGTTCCATGTAATGGTACTTTAAAACATTTCTAAATGTTAAATAATTTCAGTTAAGATTCAGAATTAAATCATTTAACGTGATTATGCTTCTCCTAAAGCAGCTATTGGGTTCTTTTATTTTCATAATGCTCAGAAACACTGTCACTTCAGACAAGCACATACTGAAAGATGTGTACATTCCCAGAGTTGGTCTGACCACTATTTAAGAATGCATTTTCTAAGGACTTACAGCAATGAATTTCCTTCTTTTTATATGAGAGACCTAGCGCATATGATTTCCTCAAGCTTTTTCTGATCATAAAATTCTGTAAATTTAATATGTAACACTTTATTATGATATCAAAATATTGAAGATTTGTTACATTATCTACTATATTTATAGTATAGATATTTTTGTTTGAAAATGTTTTGAAAATTTTTAAATTTTAAATACAGCCATTATTTTTCAGAGTCTTAAAATATTTCTAACAAAATGTCTTAATTTATTGAAAAGTTTATCTTTTTAAATAAAGCTGAGATTTGAGAATTTGTAAATGGTTATACTTTTAGAATTTAATCATAGAATTTTTAAAGCAAGCTTCATCGGTAATACTTACTATGTATTTTGTTTGTATTTTGTGGGGCAATGTAGGTGTGGACAAAATAACAGAAAATGATTCTACTCAGGATTATGACTGTATAACAAAATCTCTCTCACCTTATCCAAAAACTTTATCACCTGGATCTTTAAACAGCGACAATAGAGTTGGAAGTCCAGTAAACTCACTGAAAAACAATGGAATAAACATACTATGTGCAAGTGTAAGTTGTTCACCAATTCCACCACCTCTCCTTTTGGTAAGAATGTGTATTACTTTTTTATTAGATATATCTGAAAGTGGTAAATCATTTTCCTATAATCTTTATCAAACACGCATTGCTTGTGTTCATAAGGTTTTGAATTTGGTATGGGGCCTGAAGAAGATGGATGTACTGACAAATAAGATCAAGCACCCAACCTCAAGGAACCTAACACATTCACTGTAGCTATACAGGCAAAAGAATGTGGTGGCGTGACAGTATAGCATACAAATAAGTGATAGTAATGATCATCTCCAAAGAGATGGTTTGTGTACATATTAAAAACTGCATATATTTTATAAATTTGGATGGGCTTATTCTAGCAACACAGGCACTTCAGATTTCACTATAATTCAGTCATCCATATTCGTACTATCTTTCTCATGTCCATGTCAGTTTTGTTTTCACTTTATTTCCTACAAAACTATACCAAAATCTTCCACAAAAGAATTAATGTTTCACATTAAAACTAATTCCTAAATATCTTATGGGTTTTCTTTTCACTGTAGTAAAAAAACAAAAGCACTTTTTTCTTTTATGAAAAAATTTCATAACCAGATAATAAAAGAATGATAATAATTATTAGATTGTTTTATTATCTTCAAAATACTTACTAATGGGCTGGGGGTTTAGCTCAGCAGTGTAAGCCCTGCCTGGCAAGCGCAAGGTCATAAGTTCAATCCCTGGCACCCCCCCAAAAAAAATTTAAACAGAATACTTATTAAGAGTATAAGACATAAACCAAAATGCCCTTACAAAAAGGAAACTTTTTAAAAATGGAAATTTTCTTTTCAGTTAACTAAAATTAACTGATAGTATAAATAAAACCAGTTAGCACATATATTGAAATATTTTTAACACAATAGAATTTATAATGTGGAGATGCATTTGACCTTCTCCCTACTTCCTATTTACCTCTTCTATTTTGTTTTATGCATGTGCATGTGTGTATATGTATATATGTGTGTAGTGTTTCTCATATAAGAAAAACCATGTGATATTTGACCATTCATGTCTGATTTATTTCACTTAGTTTTATGTTCTCAAATTGTATCCATTTCCCTATGTGTGCCTCAAGTTTATCTTTCTTTATGGCAGCATAGTACTCCATTGTGTGTAAATACCACATTTTCCTTAACCATTTATTCGTAGATAGTTGTATCACTGTTTCCAATATTTAGCTCTTATAAATTGTGCTGCTGTAAACATGGATATGTATATATCCCTGTAATATGATGATTTTTAACTCATTTGGGAAGATACTGCGAAGGGGAGTAGTAGGGTCAAATGAAATTTCTATTTTTAGTTTTTTTGAGGAACCAACACACTGATTTCCATCGTGGTTGTACTAGTTTACATTCTCACCAACAATGTAGTAGAGTTCCTTTTCCCCCCATATCCTCATCAGTATTTAATATTAGATTTTTTTGGTAGGCATTGTTTCTGGGGTAAAATGGTATCTTAGTGTACTTTTTAATTTGCATTTCTCTGATGACCAGTGATGATGAGCATTGTTTCACGTGTTTATTGGCCTTTGAACTACTTCTAAGAAATATCTATTCATTTTGTGGCCCACTTTTTGATTAAGTCTTTATTTAGGGGGAAGACCTAATTTTTTTGAGTTCTTTATATATTCATGTTAGTCCTCTGTTTAAGGAGGAGCTGCTCAAAAAACCCTTTTCCCATTGTGTGGATTCTCATTTCACACTGTTGATTGTTACCTTTGCTGTGCAGAAGCTTCATAATTTAATATGATTCTATTTGTTGGTTTTCAGTAGTATTTCTTGTGCCATTGGGGTTCTGTTCAGAAAGTCTTTGTTTATGTCTTTTAACAGTTGTTCCTGTTTTGTCTTCAGTAGATTGTTTCTGTTTTAACATTTAGATCTTTGATTCGATTGTAGTTTAATACAGGGTGAGATACATGATTCTAGATTCAATCTGCATGTGGATAATTTTCCCTGCACCATTTATTAAAGAGACTATCTTTCCTCCAGTGTATGTTTTTGACTTCTTTGTCAAAGATCAAATAACTGCTCCGTTGATCCACGTTTCTACTCCAATGATCCACACTTGTTTTTCTGCCAGTACCATGGTGTTTTAACACCACTGTAGCTCTATAATATGAGTTCAGATTTGGGATTGTGTTGCTGCCTACTTTGCTTTTGTTACCCAGAATGCTTTTACTATTCCGGGTCTCTTCTGATTCTATATAAATTTTAGAAGTGTTTTCTCTAGCTCTATGAGAAATAATGCTGGTGTTTTGATTGGGATTGCATTAAATATATATACTAGTTTTGGAGGTCTATCCATTTTGACTATGGTGGTTCTGTGTAACTATGAACAGAAGATATTTTTCCTTTTTTTTTTATGTCCTCCATTTTCTTTTTCAATCTAATATGATTTTCATTGTAGACATCTTTCACTTCCTTAGGTTAATATGTAAATATTTTATGGTATTATGAATGGTAGTATTTTCCTGATTTCTTTTTCAGTGAGTGAGTTCATTATTAATGTATAGGAATATTACTGGGTTTTTTGGCATGTGTTTATTTTGTATCCTGCTACACTGCTGAGTTTTGCTATTATTTCTTGGAATCTTTTGATGGAGGTTTTCAGGACTTGTAAAGGATCATATCCTGCAAATAATGATATTTTTACTCTGACCTTTCCTATATGTATTCCTTATATTTCTTTCTCTTGCTTGATTGCTCTGGCTAATGTTTCAAGGGTTATGTTACACAGAATTTCTGATAATGGAAATCCTTGTCTTGTTCCTGGTTTTAGAGGGAAGGCTTTCAGCTTTTCCCCATTTGATATGATGTTGGCATTAGGCTGGTCATAAATGGCTTTATCATGTTAAGATAAGGATCTCATATAACTGTTTTCTTCAGGGATTTTATCATGCATGGATGTTGGATTTTGTCAAAGGCTTATTCTGTATCTGAGATCATGTGATTTTTTTGTGCTTGCTTCTGTTTATGTGATGAATTACATGTATTGATTTGCATATGTTGAACCATCCTTGCATCTCTGGGATGAAGCCTATTGACCATGGTGTATGAACTTTTTGATGATTTGTCACATTCTGTTTGCTAGTATCTTGTTAAGGATTTTTGTGTCTGTGTTCATTAGAGAGATTGACTTATAGTTTTCTCTTTTGGTCGGATCCTTGTCTAGTTTGGGATCCAGGATAATGTTGGCTTCTGAAAATAATTCTGGAAGTATTCCTTCCCTCTCAGTTTCATTAAAAAATTTGAGAAGTATTGATGTTAAATCTTCCCTGAAGTTCTTGTAGAATTTGTTTGTGAATCCATCAGATCTTGGGCTTTTCTTTGTTGCTAGGGTTATTATTATTATTATTATTATTATTATTATTGCTTCAGTTTTATTGCCTGTTACTGGATTATTCAAGAGTTTTAAGTCTTGGTTCAATTTTAGCAATTCATATATTTCTAGGAATCTTCATTTTTTCTGAGTTCTCCTGTTATTTGGCATATATGTTTAGGAAGTAATTGCTAATAATTTTCTGAATTTGAACAGTGTCCATTGTGATTTCACCTTTCTCATTTCTAATTGCATGAATTTATGTCATTTTCTTTCCTTTTTTGGTAAGATTGGCTAAGAACTTATCTATTCTAGTTATTCTTTCAAAGAACCAGTTCTTCAATTCATTGATTCTTTGTTTTGTTTTTCTAGTCTGCATCTCATTAATTTCTGCTCTGATCTTTTTAATTTCTTTCATTGTTCAAATGCTGAGTTCAATCTTGAGATGTAGCACTAGGTTATTTATTTGGGCTTGTTCTGTTTTTCTGATCTGGGCATTTACTGCTACACACTTTCCTTGTAGGACTGCTTTCATTGTGTCTGGTATGTTGTGCTGGCATTATCATTTAGTTCTAGGAACTGACTGACTTCTTCCTTAATTTTCTGTGTGACCCATTGATTATTAAAGAGTACATTGTTTAGTTTCCATATGTTTGCATAGTTCCTGTGGTTTCTTTTGCTATTGATTTCCTTGTACTATGATCTGATAAGATGCATGGTAAAATTTTGATTATTTTGCATTTACTTAGGCATGTTTTATTAACTAGTATGTGGTATATTTTGGAGAAAATACTATGTGTAGCTAAAAAGACTGTGTATTCAGTTGTTATTAGGTGGAACACTATATACATCTATTAAGTCTCATATATCTTTGCTTAATTTTTGTTTAATTGCTCTTATTTGTGATGGTGGGATATTGAGGTCCCCCCATTATACAGTAATTGTGTTGATGTTTATCTGTTCTTTTATGTCTATTGGAGTTTGTTCTATGAAGTTGGGTGCATATACATTTATAACTGTTACTTCTTCCCGTTTAATTGTTTCTTTAACCAGTATGTAATGTTCTCTTTTTCGCCAAAGCACCTTTTTAAAAAATATTTTTCAGAGGGGTGTTTTACTCGTAGGTTTATAGAAAAATTACTGGTTTTCATCCAACCACCTTCCTGAGTTAGGTCAGAATTGTATCTCCAGATTCTCTAAGATTTTCTGTATACATAGTAAAACAGACTATTATTCATAATTTTTGTATTTTCTGTTTCTATCTTTATTTGACCTTTGGAATATAAAAGCCATAATAGGCAGCATCTTTATTCTTTTATCCACAGTTTTTGGTAGAAACTTGTCTTCAAAGTACTATTCTTTTGGTCTAAGGGCTTTTTAACGTCATTATTAGGTGTTAAATTTTAGCAGTAAATTAATGATTCTCCCCAAATTTAAGTAATTTGGTACAATGTTTCTTATCGTTATATTCAGATATTTTTCCTGACTTTAAAATGTTGTCTCAACTTCCTTTTGGTTTCTCTATGTCTTATTTATAGCCCAGTCATACTCCAAGAAAAAATAAAACTGTTGCAAATAGACTAAATATAAATTCTGTGATACTTACACAAGAAACACAAAATTGTAACAGCTATTCAGATGTAAGCAGTTACAGTTCAGAAAAACAGTTTATGGAAATCGAATCTCCACATATCAATGAAAATCGTATACAAAGCAAAAGAGAGGTAATATACATTTTTCAAATTTTTCTTAAATTAAGATGGTTAAGAATCACATTACTAGCCTATGATTGTAATTACTATCATAGTACTTTTCTGTTATCACCTGAAAGTCTGATGTTTAAAGTGTATAGACTAGCTTGATCACTTTGATAGAAAAAGTTGAAACTTCTAAAATGAGAATAGTAATGTCTTAAGTACTTAACATTCAGCTGTTGAACCCTTCACTTACATATTTATAATCAGAACTTTCTAGTTTCATGATTATATAGCAATTTGGTTTGTTGAGTTTCTTGTAACTATAAAAGTACATTGGCCCAGCAATAATTTTAATAACCTATGTTATTTATAATTTTATGTCTGGGAGAGTACTGGGATTTGAGCTAGACCTAAGTGAATGAATGGGTATATACAGAATAAGTAGAAAAATAACAGTGCCCTAATTAAAGTTTTCTATAGGGAAAAAAAAAACAAACCTATATATTCAAATGGTAATACATAAGGTTATATGTAAAACATGTGGTTTGAAATAGTTTAAACTTTTTATGTGGTTCTCTATTTGTTAATAAAATAAAAAACTGAATAGTCAGAAAAGACAGATCAAAACTAGTACTATAGGATTGATGTTAACATGGAATCTAGGTTTATTCACGGTAGTGTTGATGAAAAAGAAGGGATAGAAACAAAACAATCTAAAAGAGGATTGACAGCATTTCAGATTTACTGGCTTTAGGCATGGATTATCAAAGGTTAATCCGAGAGTACTTAAATGTTTTCTAAATTCTAATATGTATTTTAGGAAAGCCATTCAGTGTCTCCATTATCCATGTCTAGTGAAGGAAGAGAGAAAATATGCTTTGGCATGACTCATGACACTACTCAAATATCAGGTTTGTAATCATAGCCTTACTTTTTAAAAAAAGATAATAATTAAAATACTACTTTGAAATTTTACCCAAAGAAATTATGTTTTTAAGTCAAACCGGTTTTCAGCTTTATGTCAAAATACAAATTAGGTAGAATTTAATGCACAGTTGCTTAAAACAATGCAGATAATTAAATGAAACAAATACTTTTTTTTAAAAGCAACAAATATTAAGTATTTTAATCAAAATTATAATACCATTGTTTCTTAACTATTCCTAAGGCCTCACTCAACATCTTAGTTGCAAACGAATGTACATAGAAGACAATATAAGTAATTCTAATGAAGCGGAAATGGAAGAAGTAAGGAGCGTACACTTACTTCCCAAAAGATTCTGTAAAACTGAAGGTGTTGATCATCATACCCACAAAAGTAAGCAGATCTAAAACCTGTGATAAAATGTGATTATTTGGAATGACTTCAGCCACAAGACAAATTCCTTTGTACAGACAACTTTGGATAAATTCAGGATGGATGAATCTTTATCATAGATTTCACTTTTTATGAATAATGTTGTAATAAAGGTCGTATATACTCAGGGGTCCTTATCATTTTATCACTTACTACCTGTAAGTTTTACTACAGTTATGAATTATTGATGTGTTTGTGTGTCTAAAGGCTTATGTTAGTAATAATGTGAAAGTAAGTTGAAAACAATTAAAAATAGTCTCTAAGTGAGCCATTTAAAAATTGCCATTTTTACCTTAATAGCTATGTTAAAAAGATCTTTAATAAGTCAGAATAATTGCATTTTTAAATTAAAAAATAATGAAGCCTGCTTTTGAGTTTATAATCCTTGGGTCAGACAAAGAATATGAAAATAAGATTTTGTCCTTAGTCTAAGGACAAGATTAAATTTATAATGTATACTTTAACTTTACCTGATTGTTTTCATTTTTTAGTGTTTGAAAGTTTATCTCCATTATCAACAAACGATGGCTTTATTCCTGAGAACTGGAAAAATCACCTTCCAGGTGTAGGCATGATTTGTGAGAAGCTTAATTCTCAGTTTAAGAGGAAGATTCATGTGAGTTTATAGTTCTTTATATTTTATACTCAACAAAGAGATAATATGCTACACTTTATATTAGACTCTTGGCCTGTTGTATCCTTGGGCAATGCAAGCCCCATGGATACAACTTTCTGCATGTGTGAAAAATTGGAATAATCAGATTTAAAAACCTCATAAGCTGTGTTTCTCTCACTTCTAAAATCTGTCCATTATCCATATTCTTTATTTTTCTACTAGTTCTCTTGTCCTATTTTCTTTTTCAGTTTAACATTTTAGCTCATCTTTGATTTTTCTTTGATATTCCTGAACAGTCTTCTTTTCATGCCTTATCTTCTTTAGACATTTTTTCATCTCACGGAAGTGGCCATTAATTAGGGTAGTATAAAATAGTATGTTATATGTCTCAGTCACTTGCCTTCTTGGGACAAAATATCCAATACCTGTAACTTAGAGGATAGGTTTATTTTGACTCATAACTTCAGAAGTTGACTTTATGGTCAGCTGGCTCCAAAGCGGAAACCGCATAATAGAAAGACCCAGTTGTAGAGAAAAGCTATGTCCCTTACGAACTTCAGCCAGGTACTCTTCCAGGTTACGACCCCACTGACTCTCCTGTTACTCCCAGGCCCTGCCTCCTAACAGCACATTCAGTGATAAGCACAGCAATAAGTTAGAATAGCACCCCCATGATCAAATCACCTTCCACAAAAGCATGACCTCAAAATACATGTCTTTGGGGGGCACATTCTCCATCTAAACGATAATACTATACTACCAACTTTGTTCTACCAGCTTTGTACTTGTGTGTTGATAGTTTCTAAGGCTCCAATGAAATGATATACAGTATGGAAAAATACTTTCTAAAACAATTTTTAATCATTAATAATTTTTTCCCATCCTTTCTTTCCTTTATATTTGGCATAGACAGCTGCCTTCAGTCCCATCTCTTGTTTACCTTTTTCTTTTATTTAGGGGTAAAATATGAAATTATTTAACATTCTGAATATTTTGCTTTATTTGCCTGAGGGCAACCTAACCTCAATAGTGAAGCCCTGATTTATATATTCTCTGAGTAGCTGTGAATAAATGTAAAAAATGGTAAAGACAATAATTGTGATTATGACTTCTAGGGTGTGCTCTGAAAGAAAATTATAATCATTAGTATTTTTTTATAAATGTAGAGTGATTTCTCAGTAACAATTGGCAGTCCTTAAAACCTTACTGATACAGCAGACACTGCTCTGACCGAGCTGATTTATAAAAACTTCAGTTTAAATAATTGAGATTTTAATTGTTTACTTTTCTAAGTTTTTAGTTACATTTCATGGAAAAGGCTTTGCTGTTAACAATCTTGGATACATTGTTTTATCAAGATATGTTAAGTAAAAATGAGTATTTTTTTCAGATCCGACATAAAATGACAGATTATTTTACTAAGCAGTCTTGGAAAACAGTTCAACAGCATGTGAAAACAATGAACCATCAAATTCAGGAGTATAGGTTTGTAATGTATTCTGAAAACTTCTGAATGCTGTATTTCATGTATTGTGAATACATGTTCTGGATATATCATGAATATATGTTTTGCTATCGTTTTTAAAGTAGTACCATTTTGTTTTTTAATAGGATTAAAAGACTTGATAAATTCCAGATGAACATCATGGAAGAGCTAGAGAATTTTGAAAAAGATTCACAGTCTTTACAAGATTTGGAAAAGGAATTTGTGGTTTGTGCTTTTAAAATGATTTTAAACTCTTAAAAAACTATGGTTAGATAAACTTGTACTTACTGTATACTTTGAGAGAACAACCTAAAACATTTTTTCTTTATAATTTAATTTTAGCTTAGACTGTAATCACTTTCATACTAACATTGAAACTAACAACAAGTTTATAATAAATATCTTTGATAATACAGAAGAAATTTTGATTTTACTTTCATCTTTTAATATGAAATATTGTATATTATGGACTATTCTGAGCAGCATATACTGAATCATTTAAATTTAGAATATGAGCAATATACTGATTCTGTGAGGTTTTAATTTTTACATATTGAAGTACAACTAGTTTTTGTATCTTAAAATTTAGGACTTTTGGGAAAAGATGTATCAGCAGTTCAGAGAATATCAGAGAAGTGAAGAGCAGAGGTTAGTATGCCATTTTCAGTGACTGGAATGCATAAAATTACATTATATAGTTAACAGGTTTATATTATTTAAAAATATATATAGGATAAAATTTTTAATTTTAATTCCTGATAAATACAAAGTTAACTCATTATTTTACTTTCTAGGCTTCATCTTCTGAAAACTTCATTGTATAAAAATGTCTTCTATAAAACTGATTATGAAGAAACTGTTTTTACATCAGAGGTATAAATTTATATTTTGTATACCTAATCTTTTGATTTTGGTTACTCTAGTCTCTTGGTGTGAAAACTATAAATTTCATGGGGGAAATATGTTTACTTATATTCAGGTGGGTTCGATGAAAGAAAACTTGAAAATGCTGCAAGAAAGGCTGCTTATGGAAATGGTAAGTTATCTCTGTAAGTTCATTTTTCAAATGGCATAATTATGCTTTTATGTCTTTTAGTGGGAATTTCACAGGATTTTTTTTCTTCTTTTTGGAGTGAGAGAAGGTAGTTTTAGACCAGTGACTTTAGTTCTTTAAATAATAGGAACCTAGAATAAAACAAAAAGGTTAATTTTAATGATAAGTACCTGTGGAGGGGAAAAAAGAATATAAATTTGCAAACTGAAAAATTAAGTAAGGGAATGACTTCACTGCGTTTATAAGCTCTGTGCACTAAACTACCTACAAAGGCTGTAGTTCATGAAAGGATTATTGTCCACTCGGACAAAAGGATTTCATTTACTTGGACTGCAGGATAAAAATAGCTGAATTTGCAAAGGTTTAGTAGACTAGTAGCTTCCTCCAAAAGGAGGAAGAGTACACCTGGCAGAGAACTAAAGGCACTGCTTTGAGTGAGAATTTTTATGTGTTTTCTCAGAGGTGGAAGATGTTTTCAGTGTATGTTAGCATTGATCTTTTCTGTACAGGGTATGTTAATATACGTGTAAAGTTTTAATAGAACATCATGCTGAAATAGTAGGGAATCAGGAGATTGTGGCTGACCTTGTGTAGCTTGAAGCAGATAAGAATCTTTCTTATGTTGATCTTTGTTGAAATTTTCTTCTGTGCTATATTTGTATTGTACTGTCTTCCTCTAAAATTCAAATCTAAATTTCATGGATATGAGAATTTAAAAGACTGTGGGTCTTCTCCCAATTGATCACCTTGAATATTACTGATTATGGAATTCTAGATACCTAGATATACTGTAGACCTTGAGGGATTGAGTAGAATGAGCACTGATACACAGGATCTTTATAAAAGGGGTTGTTTTAAAATGAATCTGTAATGGCAGATTGATTTATTTCTATTTTATTTCATAGTTTAAAGGATAAAAATAAAAGCTAAGTGTGATTTTTTTTTTCTTGGTCATAGCAAGAAGAGGAACTTCTTAATGTACACAGAGGACTGATGTCATTATTCATGGCTCATGATAGAAATGATGAGTGAAGTCTAGTTGTGATGCATTTTTCTAATTATTTTTTGTGTGCAACTAAGGAAATATGAGTACCCGTACAAAAAGAAAAATACATGTTACCCGGGCAAATGTACCTCTATAGGTGCTCCTAAATTCACAGACATGTCTTCTTACAGAGCAGATAGAACCACTGTAACATGGCCACAAGCCCAAAAGACTTTAGTCTTCACAATACTGTTTTCTCTTTCATAGAGAGAACATTTTGGAAAACAATGGAGTTGGCCTATTTTTGTTGTAATACTTACATTAGTTAAACTAATTTAATAAATTTTATTATAATATACTTAAAATTTTATATAGTTTTGGATGAAGTATATTATTAAAATTTACTTAATGGTTCAGAATATTTAAGTAATAAAAATGTAGCCACGGTTAGAAAGGGGAGAAAGTTCCTGATTTAAAATGTTTACCTGAGTGGTATATCGATACTCTCAGCATACTTTGGGAGGTAATTCATTCAGTTATGGCTCCAATGTAGTAGCAGATACTAAATGACCTAAAATTGTTAGTATATTGCCTAAAATATTTTAATTCAATGTAGAAGTTTTACTCATAAGCAAGCTGTTTGGCAAGTACATTTTAAGCTCGTAGTTTTCATTGTAATATTTTACTGGATCATTCTATCAAGTGGCTATTTGATTTGCTTTAATATATTAAAGTTGAAATAAATGCTATTTCACTTGATTAAATATTATGAAATTATTTTATATATAATTTTCTATTTTATGAACACTGAATCAAATATATCCTTCTCCAGTCAGTACCAACCAACCTTATATTGTTCATTGTCTAAATGGTAGCAGAATATTTGAATACCAGTATTTAAATATAATAGTATAAAGTAATTTCTTAAACTAAGAGGAAAACAATTTTTATGTTTCATAACAGTCACCTCATTCAATTATTAGTATCAACTTAGACTTATTATATGGCAGTGGGGTTTCTATTTCAAGAGAGACAGTTCTAAACAGTATTAAATACTACTCAAATCGGAATTCGGGTTGCCTTCTGAGTTTTAGAACTAACCGCATCATGCATGACTTACTTATTTGGCTCATCTTACAAGACCCTTAAATTATTACGTCATACTTATTCCCATACTATACTGTGTGTATAATCTATCCTAAGTGCATACTTCCTGCCTTTAGACCTTTTTGCTATAACTGTTACTGCCAACAGAACCTCAGACACTTAGTCTGTAACATTCTTATCACCCAACCTGTTCTCTTCCCAGCTTGCTTTCTAGAGTAGTCTTAAGACATTTACTCCACTTTTTCTCTGTCACCCTTCTTAAATGTCTTATATACTCATTCTAGAGCCTGTGGTCCAAAATAATACTCTTGCCTTTTTATCTCATCTCAGCCTTATCTAGTAATTCACAACACTCATTTTCAAGCTGAATAACACTGAAGAAAATCATATAATCAAGTTTTATGTTAGTGGCCACATAATTCAGCATGCTCAGTAGTCCTCACTCTGTCCTATATACATACTTGGCTTTACTACAGTTCCAGAGTATTTTTCCTTAATTCTTTACCTTGCAGCTCATAGTTTCTCCTCACAATTGTCTCATCTTTACCCTAAAATTGAATGTTGTCTGCATCAATACCAACATTTTCTGATGCCTCTTCTGTTTCAATGGCATATTTGCTTCTTTAAAGGACAATCACCCTACTAGTGCTCTGAATCCCATTATTGTTATTTTTTTTCTCCTGGTTTTTATAACCTACCTTTATTAAATAAGTAGTCTTTTCTTGACATCAAGTTCTTCTCTCTTCCCTTCCATGAAATTCTTTACTCAGCTTTGTAGATTTATCAGAATGATCATTTTACTACTTACTGTCTCAACTTAATCTCATCCTATTTATTCCTTACACTCCTTCAGTCCAAGCTTATGCCCCTAATTTGTTGAAATAACTTAGCAAAATCACTGTTTGTATTGCCAAATCTGATCTCTTACTTAGCCTCTCAGTGCTGTTTCACATTTAAAATCCTTTGCTGGCATGTATTTGTCTCTTTCTTACTCTTTTCTGGCTTCCTTTTACCTCTTTTTATGTGGGCCTTATTTCTAGTCTCACTTTTTCTCTATACTTTCTCTGGTCATTTTATCCAGTCCCATGTAAAAACCATCTCTAGTATTGATGATTCACAAATGTGTGAAAGTTCTAACCTCACTTTTGACATCAGAATATTGTATATAATGCTTCATGGACACTTGTAATAAGCATCTCAGCTCTCAACACAAGTGCCTGTCTCCTCTTTAGAGTTTTTTTTGTTCCTTTCCCTCTTGTTCAGTGTGCTTTAAACATCTAAGCATAATTCCTTAAGTAACTTTCTCTGTGTGTGGTAGTAGGAATTGAACTCAGGGTCTTCACACTGAGCTATATCCCCAGCACTTTATTTTGTATTTTGGGACAGGGATAGGGACTAAGTTACCCAGATGCCCAGGCTGGGCTCAAATTTGTGATCCTTCTGCCTCAAGTCTCCCAGAGTACCAGGATTACAGACTTACACTATCGCACTAGCAAAGGAGATACATGTTTTTAAAGTTACGCAAGGTCACATGGATTTTCTTTTACTGAACCACTCAAACAATTGTGTAGGCAAATCAAGTGTACATAAACTGCATTGCTATGATGATTTGTAATCATCAGTTTTAATAGCTGTTCTTCAAAAACACATGTAAAAAAAATTGAAATAATCAAGATAGCATCCAGAGGAAAGTACGTCAACATTTTCTTAGGAATACTGTGTGCTCAGAGAAAAAGATACCTGCAACTTTAGCTAATGCTTTTAGCTTATACTGTGATAGCAGTTATTTTAAATGACAAGAGATGTGGCAGAGTGGGTTGTCACAGTAATGAAACACTTCTCTTTAATATCAGTAAGGTTTTATTTGCCTAATTTGATGCGCATTTTACACAAGCCCAAGAACTAATTTCAGCCTTAGTTTATAATGAGTATTTAAATTTGGAATAGATTCAATATTAAAAACTTCTAAGCTTGCTAAGAAAATTTAGTTGAGTTCTGTGTAATTCATACCTAAGTTTTTAACTTTAGGAGTCATACAACTTTGTCTTATATAGTTACACTGTATATGTTTTAAGCATTTTAGGGAAAATAGGAAATTTGAGGATATTTTGCAGGTATTTTCTGTAATCATTTCAGATATAACCATTTTAAAATGTTATTCTTAGCTTGTTGGCCTTAAAAAATTTCTTAAAAGACTGGCTAGATTTGGTCTGTGAATTTCTTGTTGTAGACCCCCCAGTTTGGAGGGATTTTTTTTTTTTTTTTAAGACAGGGTCTTGCTGTGTAGTTCAGGCTGGCCTTGAACTCATGGCAATCTTCGTATCTCAGCCTCCTGGGTGCTAGGATTACAAACATGCCACCACACCCAGCTGGAAAATTTTTTAAATCTTAACTGTTTGATCTTTTTAGTCTCAATTCATTTTACTGTTTCACAAATAGTGATTTAAATCAGTTTTTCATATGTAAGAGGCATATGAGTTATTAAGCAATATAGCTGAAAATTCTTGACTTTTCTCTTTCAGACATAATAAAATTAAATGACCATTGTATCTCATGACCTACATATCTTACCTGGGTTCCAATTTAACACCTTAGTGGTATAGATTTACTACATGTTCTTAACCAAATTGAGCTATAAGGTGGTAACTGTTTCAGAAGAACACATGGAAAAGGACATGAAAAAGAGGAAAAAGTTTATATTACTATAGGTAGAAATGTAAACTCTACAGTAATCACTATAAGTGATCTAAATGTCACCAAATCCTGACCCCATAGACAGTCAACACCAACTTACAGGCCAGCATATCCTTTGAAAGCATAGTGGACTGTATTGTTTACATATACCATAGCCTTTAATTCCACATCAAATTTGCAATCTATAGTAACATTCTGCCAACTTTAGCAAATGGAGCTTCACACTAGGCACCGAGCTCAAGGCAGTTTTTGAGCCATTGTGTCACCATCACTAACAGTTATTGTACATGAACACTTATGTCTAAGAGTCTTCACAAAGCTAGTCAAAAGTTGAAGTATGCATGGAAAACACTACGAATAAAGTAGAATTTAGAGCAAAATAATATACCAAGAAATTAATATCAACACACAGATTAACGTGGAATATGAAATTAGAGCAAAATGATGGCTGGTTTTGAGATTATGTGTTATTTCATACTAAGCAACCCCATTATAACCAAGAGTAAGGTTAGGTGGAAAGCAGTCTTCTAGGGCATGTACCTGAATTTTAGTAACGTATTAAGTGTGTGTATTTTTGAAAAAGAATAGTAAACTGCATTTAGAAACTAATTCTGTATATATTAATATATAGTAGCACATTGGCAACCCTTATATACAAAATTTTAGCATGTTTGCCGTATCCATAGTTCTCTCCCATTGCTTATCTAAAAAGGTAATTTTCAGAATTTCTCTCTTTACATCTTTAAGACAATTTACAGTCGACTTTTAAAGACTTCAAAAAGATATTTTATTACTTTTAACATAAAATAGAGTACTGCTCTGTCTTCATAGAGGCATGTAGCTGATAATTGGTAGCTTTTTCCATTGTTCATTCTAATGTTTTGTCTGAATATGAACTAGTTTTATATTCCTAATATCATCCAAAAGCATATAGAGAAACAGGTGTAATTTATATGAATTAGCTTTTTGAAAACTTCTATATATTCAGGAATTATATGTTCATTGGCTTGTTCATATATCTTCTGAGATGAAAAGCTTAAAAAAAGTCATAAGAAATGGGTACTAGGGAAGTATGCTGGAATAGTAGTTTTAACAGTTCATTTGGGATTTTGTGTTTCTGGACTTGAAATTACTACTCAACTATAGATCTATAGGTAAAAACTTCAATTTTTACCACCAATGTGTATTTTGATATAGACTTGTAGTTACCATATATTTCCACAAGATGGACCTCTTGATGTTAGGTCTTTTTTGTGTTTTGTTTTGCTTTTCCAGTTTCATTTGCCAAAAATTATTCAGGTGATAAAATTTCAAAGTCCCTTTAAAATTTTGAAATATGCTTTTCACAGTCATATGATACACCATTCCTCCATTATATTACTTTAAAATTTAATGGCTATTTCTAATTTCCTTTTACAAATACCATTTGTAAAATCTTGTAGACTTCTTAAAAGCAGAATGACTTTCATTATTTAAATATTGTTACTTTAACAATCACATTTTATCTTATGAAAATAGGAGCAAATGCATAAAAATTTTATTCAGTACTACTAGTAATGAAGAATTCTGGTAATCTATAAATTGTTTCTGTTGTTGAACAAGAAACCAAAAGTAGCTTTTTCCGTGTCTTTAGATTTTTAGACGTAAATTGTCTCCTTAAATGTATACAGCATATGAAAATTTTTATATATGCATGTATCTCACCATTGCAATGTGATATCTGAATTGCTTTTTATGTTCCTCCAGCTGACATGAAATACATTTGAGAAGTGATGTCATATACTTGAAAGTAAATATACTTGATTCATGTGTATCCCTTAACTCTTATAATACCTAATAAGAATTTGAAATATAGATAATTTAGAAAAATATGTATGATTTCCAAAAGTTTTAACTAAAATGAAAATGTCTGATAGGATATCTTAGAACCTTGTAGCCTGATGCAACCTAAACACTCCTTTTTGTATCCTGCAGTTTACCTTCATTTTAATTTTTATTATCTATTAGATACAGGACTTGGGCAAAAAAAATTAAACATAGGTTCTATCTACAAGTTATCTGTAACCATAGACATTGTTTTCTAAGCAATACTGATCCTTTATCCTTTAAAGGCTAGGGTAGATTCTAGGACAGTGGCACTTTTTTTCCCTCATTTTGTAGTAAGTCTAAGACTACTACTATTTGAGGGAGATTGAAATTTTAGTTCTATATAATTTGGGCTACAATTAATATTTTAAACTGAGCACAATATAAAATGGAGCTAATAATATGTAGCTTAAAGTAACAAGTGTTTTTCTGATTGACTAGCCAGAAATAACGGCTTGTAAAGAAAACAGTACATAATATATACATTTTAAATGCTTACAAAATTAATTCTAGTTAGAAAAGATTTAGGTATTTCATTTCACATACAAAGAAACTGGGGCTCAGTAAGGTTATACAGCAAGAGGCAGAGCTGGAATTTTGGTATCGTAAGAGTAATAGTATGTTTGCCAGTACCTTGGATTGATCACAGGTCTCTTCAGACAAAGTGCTACCACAAGAGTTGAAAAGTTTTTGCAGTATGTCATCCATAAGCAGCCTTAAGCAGAAAGGAAAGATCATGGAAAGCAATGAGGTAGCATTTGTGGTTAAAAAAAATTCATACAGGACAGTTGCTGCAGGTCTCTCTGGCAGGCGTGTCAATAGTTAGCATATACTGAATACTTTAGAATGTGCCAGGCACTGTGCTAGCACTTTAGCTACTTTACCTCAGAAGCAGTGTTTGAGAGAGATGATCATGGTATGGAGAAAATGAGTACTTTGTTGCGGAGCACAAGCTCCTAAAGTCATTCTCAAGCCACTGTTTCTTGCTTCATGAGTGTACCAAGAGGAAGGGAGGGAAGGCTTACCTCTTTAAGGGCACTTATTCAATAGGAAAAAACAATTCCAAGGAATGTGTATTGTTTAGCTTGCTTCTACCTTTATGCCATGATTAATTTTCACCTTTGTGCAGGGGTAAGTTTCTTTTTATAATCTCATCCATCTAAACCTTTGTCTTTTATAACAGGTTTTTAAATAATGTTTCCTAATTTGGATCTAAAAGTACTCTGAGGTAGGGTATAGTTATCATTTTAGTAGAATTTTTCAATGTTACTGCTTATTTCTAGATTAAATGCAGTCTTCAATACTCATTAATACATAAATTTAATTTGGAAAAGATATTCTGATTTTTCTGGGGCACAAACCACACATACTGATGAATTCACAAAATTACATAAAATGCTCTCATTCATGTGTTTGGGTTCATAAGTACTCAAGAGTTCACTTGTTTCATAGATCCCTAAGAGATCACTCATCCCAATCCCAAGAAAATGTGAAGGCTGGGTTAATTTCCTGCAGTAAGTAATCATTTAATTAAAGGACAAAATTAACAGGGATCAAAATGTTGGAGCTGTATTTTTGTTAGACATTATATAAAAAACAAAAAGTATAATACAGTAAATCATTTTATATAATGTGAACTTAAAGAATTTTCAAACAAAATGTCTTTTCAACAAAATACTGAATGACACTGCATCACTTGTCCCTCATGTCAGAGGCCTGGGAGTGGTGAGCCTGCACATGCACTTCACCTGTCCTCCATCACACTGCAGAACTATAAAACAAGGTTGAAAGGCAAACAACAGTTTTCTTCTGGTAGAGTTACTTTGGGCCTTAATGGCCCCAATAGTTCACACTCCTCAGACATCAAAGAAGGAAGTGTGTCCTCTGGTTACTCCTCTTGTAGGTAAGTGTGGCCAAGGTTGCACCTGAGTGTGTGATTCTGCTCTTCTCACACAGCAGGTGGTCTTGAGCTGAACTTCAGGAAAGTTCCCTGATGAATGTTCAGAGTTGGTATCAAAAATTAAACACAAATTCTTCTCAGAAGAAAATCTCTATGGCCTGTGGAATCTAGAAATTTTTAAAAAGACAAAAAATTTACACATCTTTAATAGTTAAAAAGCCTTCCACAAATATCTCAGAAATTTAAAGTACAGTAAGTAGAGCTTCAGAGGGCTGACTCAGGCCCCTGTTGTACCCTGAAACACACATTCTGAATTATTAGTACCACCTAGAACTTAATTTGAAGTTAAAATCTGTAAATTTCATGGGAAGGACACAGAAAGGCTAGCTCTTTACAGAATCAGTAAAAGTAATGAATTGATTGATAAATTATTGGACATTATACAGTCAGAATATTTTTGTAGCGTGGTGATATGTACTGATACAGTGTATAAGAATTTAGAATTATTTTCTAATTTTCAGGTTTAGGACTCACTTAAATTTTGTCATCTTAATATATATCTTAGTAATATAGAGAGGAAAAATGTAATAGATTACCATTGACTATGTAGTAATTATATCCTATCTCTTTAAAATGGAATGGACATTAAAAGTCATTGTTTCACAAGGGAAATTTAATTTCCTAATTAGGAGCCACTCAGAAAACACTCAGAAAAAAACTAAGATGATATATTGCACCCCAGAAGTATGTTGGTCATGGGAGGAAACCTTAACAAATTTATTTGCATAATTTTCTCTTGTCCTTCTTTCTACTTCTTCCTCACTTGATAGTTCATCCTAAAACCACTGCATAAGCAATGCATAAGGCCACAGATACGTAGCTTTTGTTCTACAGACACAAGGAGCTTTACAGAACAATTCTTTTGGTGGTACTTGGAATTGAATTGAGCCCTTGCCTTTGAGCTACATTGCAGCTCTTTTTTATTTTGAGACTAGGTCTCACTAGGTTGCCCAAGTTGGCCTCAGACTTGTCAGTCCTCCGT
The DNA here is from genome assembly GCA_004365215.1 of Cuniculus paca. Lineage (NCBI taxonomy): Eukaryota > Metazoa > Chordata > Mammalia > Rodentia > Cuniculidae > Cuniculus > Cuniculus paca. The sequence continues at coordinate 6,882 of RJWT010002521.1, read as the reverse complement.
CCTCAGCTTCCTGATTTAAATGACAGTTGCAGTGACCACTTTATGACAAAACTGATCCATTAATTTTAGCGTATGTATACAAGCCTTCCTTTCTCTTTGTATTTGGGACTTGAGCATCCTTAGACAAAGGGAGAGAAGACAAAACTACTATTGCAGTTGAAGACTTGTTACATCATAGTCACCCTCATTAGGATTAAAGGCATATGAGAATTTAAGATAATTATTGCTAGTCATGGCCTTGGAAAAAAGATACCAACTGCATAGTTCAGTGATGAGAAACTTCATCATCACAAGACCCATTGCCATCCTTTGTAGGCAGCAGCATGAACAGAGAATGTATTCATCCTAATAGAAAAAAATCTTGATTATGGAAGAAACAAAATATGTTCCCAGTGGAACACTAACGCTGATGGGAATCTCCTTTATCACTCCTACATCATTCACAGTACCTTAGCAATGGTGGGCACTCAGCTACTTGCTGAGGAAATGAATACTGTTTTAGCTTTAGGAAAACTGTTAAAGATGTGAATATAAAATTAAGTGAGATACAAAGTAAATGGGAAAGTAGAGAGGAATTTCTTAACAGTCTGTAAGTATAAATAGGCAAGTTCTCCAAATTTCTGAAAAAGAGAAATTTATAGAATTATTTTCATTGAGTCTGATTTTCTTAAATATAGACTAAAAACCAGCAACTTGTGTGTACTCTTTCTCCTCCATATCATCTTTTGCCACGCTTCATAAAATACCACAGGAATAAAAAGCAGTGAAGTACTTTGTGTTGGTTCACTACCATTCTCTCCAAAAATGCCTCATTTGTCTAGCTGAATATAAAGTTCTTAGTGTTGTGCGTTAAAAATACCCCAGGAGTCGTGGCATTCATAAGAACAGAAATCTCACCTTGTCAAATGCTTGCTGGATGCATGTACTTCCATTTCATTACTTTTGTATTCATTTAATTCTTTACGAATTGCTGCCTAAAATTAAAAACAGGACATTGAAAAGTTAACAGAGAAAGTGAGTTTTCATGTTTATAGATTAACAGTCATTTTTAATTGCTGCTTCTGTTATTTTGTAATATGTAAGAAAAAACGGAGTGTCTTTTCTCACTAAGTGTGAGTGGCACCCTCAGTTGTAACAAATAAAAATATCTCCAGACAGTGCCAAACCTCCCTGAATACAAATCTCCCCTATTTGAGAACTATTGATCAACTCTGATCACGAATTATCTTTGTGAAACGAATATCTAGTCAAAGTATAACATTAATGTAAAAGACCAGTGGCTCCCATTGTGTAAGAATAAACTCCAAGCATGACACACGTTGCCCATATTCCAAGATGCAGCAGCCCTGACCAGCACAGACAGTTCTCTACCTTATCTGCTGCTGACAGTCTTGTCCAGGGTTTGTCTGCCCTCCTGTCATAATCCTGCGCTTTTGCTACTTCCACATAATCACTGAAACGTATCAGAATTTTTCTGTCTCTTAATTCATCAACAGTGGGTCTCTGATTAAGCTGAAATAAAAGATCATTATAATTAGGTATCACATGCCAAGATGATTCTCTTGAAGTAACTGAGCAAACTATATTTCTACAAACTGAAATATAAGCTGCATATAAGCAACCTGTGATGTACAGGGTTTAAATTATTATTAAATCATAATATCCTTTCTCCAAGACCTTTTTTCAGCATACTCCCAATAGTATATAGCACAGGGTCAAGGAATGGTTGATGAGTTGACTCAAATTTTATAGCAAGAATAGCACTTTTCAAGTACCATTAAATAAGTTCTTTTTAAAAATATTATTGATAAAGTTATGCTAACTACTATTAGTACTCCTATGTCAAACTCATCACAGCAGGGAGAGGGAAACAGCAGAATACTTGAGTTTAGAAATGGTGAGGGTTTTCAAAGAGAATTGCTACTAATAGCCATCATAAAATTTTAACTCTTTGAGTCACACAGATTATCCCATGGTATTAATAAATTTTGCTGCAGTGAGAGAGCTTCTAGACATTGAAGGCAACCAAAAGCAATGAGTCTAAAACATAAAATTAAAACACTGATAAGCCAGGTATGTTTTTATAAATGCCCAGTTGCCTCCACCAGGAAATAAGAGGAAATGTTACCAGGAGTCTGTGCCTTTCTATACCACTACTGTGCTAGGAAAGGACTTCAGCCACAGAGAATGTCAGACACTGAAAAGTGCCGAAAGCACTGCTTTCTGAGGAGTTTTGGTGAGTTAACTGATTGTTGCTGAACAAATATTTTGATTTAACCGAGTCCATGTTAGGAAATCATTCACAGTCATAGGGAATAGTGTCTTAGATTTGCTACAGAAGCAAATTTTTTCTCTAGTCCACCTTTTGTAAGTTCAGGAAATAAAATACCTTTCTTGTTAATCTTTGCTTGATTTCTCTTCTTTCTTCCTGTTCTGTCTGATCATTCCTTTCTGTGAAAGATTAAAAGTGAAACCAGTTGATGTTCTTCACGTTAGCAGAGAAGTGTACTCAAGATCTAGATAGTAGCTGTAGGTAGGATATTAAGGAAATCACCCCTTTTCCCACGTTTCAACCTTTGTTTTCTCCATTTAGTTAATCACTGCTTAGGAGATCACAGTCTTAATTGTTACACAGAATTATCCTGACCTGGTTCTCCTCTGACTATCTCTAAGTTAGAAATAGCCACAGATAACACCATTGCTTATTTCCAGGAATCACTTGTCTTTGTATATGTCAGTCTGTCTATTCTACCCAAGCAGCTATTTGTATATTTACATCGGGGAACACAGATGGTATACAAAATAACTAATAGAATAAATATTTGAACACACTTGAATATACATAGCACTGTCAGTGCTTGTTTCTTGGTTACTTTTTTTCTATTTCACACTGTGTATACCTTTTAGGTAACCAACATAAGATACAGAATACCCTCCTTCAAATTCGGGACAACATATGCTTGTCTGGAATTTATATTGTCAGGGTATATTTCAAACCTGAACATAGCTGCAGACCAACTGACTCCTTTGCTGAACCATGAACACTCCTAAATGAGAGTATCTTTGAAAGAAGCCCAAGTCTGTCACTGAAGTTGGCTTTGCTTGGTGCATTGTGACTATTAACATGCAAGCTGTGTTAACACTTCCACTTGGAAGCTAAAGATAGGCCAGAGCGTTGAGTTATAGTATACAGTGTATGCCTTGCCCTGAGGTACAAATAATGGCTGTACTATTTCTGGTGCTGTGTTGCTAAATAAAGCTTCCTGTCTCTGACCGGAACAGAACCCATTCCTAGGAAAAAGATCTCGATCATCAGCACTCCTAGAAACACTGCCAAGTTTTAGAAGGAGAAATCCTGCTTTTTGATAGGTTAGCATAATTTCACACTATCTGCCTTTGTTTAGAAAAATAAGATACAGCTCAAACATTGATACATTTGGAGAATTGAGTATATGGGTGTTTGTCAGCAATTGTACTTCTCATTGATTAACGAGTCACCTTCCTTGGATTAGGATATTTTAGAAAAAAATCCTGTTATGTGCTTAGTTCTTTAGCCACATGAAAAACCAGAAGAAAATGTAAACTATAATAAAGTGGATGGTACAACTAGAAAAATTCCAAAACTATCATATATAAAACCAGGTATGAAAGACTGAAATAATGAAAGTAATTCTTAAGATTTCTTAAAAATAGTTCATGGAGGAATCCCAAGTGCAGGCTCCATGTGGAAATAAAGCAAAATCAGATCGTGTGTGTGTGTGTGTGTGTGTGTGTGTGTGTGTGTGTGTGTGTGAGAGAGAGAGAGAGAGAGTGAGAGAGAGAGAGAGAGAGACAGACACAGAATATGTTGTCATGATTACTAAGGTCATACAAATGCAGCAGGGCCTTTGAAAAGCTGATCTTTGAAAGTGCTTATCACTTGCACTTGTTTTTGAAGAGCTCTGTCAGACACCTACTCTTTTTATTCCTGTTAGCTTATGCCCACAGACCTCTCTGAGTTACCCTTAGTGATGTCTGTAGATCTCTTATTCCCAGACCAGAAAACCTTACACAAGACAAGGTTTCCATTATCAGGACTTTTATACCCACATTTTCTGGAATAACTCCAGTAGCTTGAACAATTACACATGAATCTTCCACAGATACTCAGAAATGTATTATTGCATCTGCTATAATGGTTAAGAACACAGATATTGGAGTCAAGCAAACCTGAAGTTGAACTCTAGCTCTATCCTCTTGCCAATATTCACTTGTTAAAATGTTGTGTTTCCTCTCGGTGCCTTAACTGCTTTATTAGTAAAATTTACAAATTTGTTGTGCATTAAATTAGGGAACATACAACCAAGCACTGAACATACTGCTTGGTACAAACTGGGCCCAATAAAGAATTAATTGTATTATCATCCTATGGAACAACCCAAGGTGATTACATTCATGAATACACAGTAGAGTTCTGAGTGTTCTCAGATACAACTGCAGTTAGTCATCAGTTCCCGACTTGAAGGGAAGTAAACACAAAGTGATCATATTCTTGGATTTTATTATATGAGCAAAATTCAGTGCAGTGTGAGTGACACCCCATATATCGAGAGCCTGTGAGTATATTCTATACTGAACCATATATGGTTACCCTATCATCTGCACAGAAAGCAACAAAACAAAATACCTAACACAAACCTAGTAGCAAAAGTTTCAGGTCCTCCCACTCAGGATACTTGAGAAGGCTTTTGAGTGAAGGACAAATCTGGTTCACTGAGGAAGGTACAGTGTTTACGGCAGGATTGCCATGGCCACCGCAGAGAATCCATTTCCCTTTTGTGCACTGAAGGTGAGTGCAGTCAGCTCCAGTTATCTACTTTGATTAAGCACAGTTCTATTTAAAGCTTCAATATTTACTTGTAAAGTATAACACAGTTAGAAGCACTTGTGAGTAAGAGCACCTGGCTGTTCACAGCAGAAGGGAAGAGGCTACTGTTGAAAAATACTTCCCAGGTTAACAGCCCAGGCAGTAGTACTCTCTTCCTGTTGTGGGCGGTAAACTGTTAAGAGTGTGGTACTTCTCAAGTCTTGAGCTTGCCTTCAAGTCTAGACCACTACTTTTAATGGCTTAGAAACTATAATCTAGCTATGACTTAGAAACTTTATAATCAAGGAGTGTAAGTTTTTAAACTCCAAATATTCCAAAAATCAACTGAAACAACTTGATTTTTCTAGTCTTACTGTATTGATAAGCATATTAGTAAAAAGTTCTCCTTTGAATTCTCAAGATATAACTTAGTTAACAAATAGTCACTATCTTAAGTTTAAAAATTAAAAGTTTTAATCTTAGGGCTATTTTCAACAATCTGTAAAGGAGGAGCTTGCTTCTGGAAGTTAATGAAGTCACGGAGGCAAGGACGAGAGGAATCAGTACTCAGTCCTGCACTGTGGAAGGCTTTCTGATGCAAAGACAGCCTTGTTAACTTTGTGAAAAGATGTTCACAAATTCAGAGAATATCTGCAGTGTTCACAAAGAAAAAACACTAAAATCATGTCACACGATTGGCACTTAGAAAACACTTTTTGTGGAAAATATCTTTTAAGTCTGTTGACCAGATAGAGATCTACCCAACAAATACCAATTTTCAGGAACTGATGAAAAGCCATTCTGTATAGCAGAGGTTATTCATAGACACCTAGGTTTAGCATATACTATAATTACATACCTAATGGGAAACTCAAGGCCAGAAAGGGAGAGGGCCCTTGAATCTCAAAGTTACAAGCCACAGGATAATTTTCCCTAGTGTCCCTGCTCTTTTAAGCTGACTGTTTTATTCCCCCTAGGTGTAACAGCCAAGGGGCATGTCCCTCACTAGTAGGACTTTGGACCTAGCCAGTGATTTCTGATTAGGGCTCCCATCCAAAGCTGCCAGGAAAACTTGCTTGATACCAAACATGCACAAAAATGGTACAGATTCATTTCCCTTAGATCTGCACGACTAACCCTGAAAATGAGTACCTCTTCAGTTACCCTAGGGTGTGAGCTTTTCCCTCATTTTAAAAGGTACTGTCTTTGGGCACATCAACTTTCTTTAGAGGCTTGCTTTCAGAATCTCTTAGCTGCTCATATTTAAGAAGCACTCAGCCTGCAGAACTGGGCTGGGTTACAAAAGCTCTTCAACAGCCTCAGCACGCACACGTGAGGGAAACCTCTGGAGGGACCGCCAGCTACTCACGTTTCAGGATATTTCTTCTCTCCAGCTCCTCCACAGCAGGTCGCTGGCTCAGCCGTCTACGGAAAAACACAAGAATTACATTTTGCACCATGGTGGGTGCCTGCAAATTCTATCCAGGGACTGACGGTGAGAGGTGGCTGGCACACCCCTAAAGATCGCCTCAAAAAGTGGGAGAGAAAGGGAACCTTTGGTGCCTCTTCCTGGCAAAATCAAGTCAGCCTCCCACGTGGGAGGGAAGTCTGCCCTGTCACGGAGCTGCTGCGGAAGTCCTTGCTCCAGCACTCAGTGTGCAGGTCTTCATTTTCCAGATCCGTTAGCCAAACCGCCCTGGTCTGTTCATCCAGGCAGTGTGTTTAAGCAGCACAGGGACCCGCTCAGAAAATTCTTTCCCTGCCCACTAGCTTAGGGAGGGGCAGGCAGCACCACCTGGCTTTAGGCTCCTGGTTCCAGGTATACCTGGAGAGCTGCACCTCCCCTTGCTGCTTCCTGTCACTAGCTAAGGAGACGCCAGCCCTGGAAGCCGGGAGCTCTGCTTTCTCCTGTGCTGAATGCCTCCTTTGCCCAACCCAGCACAGGGGGAGTGTCTAAGGACGAGGAAGGCCGCCTGCCTCTTGTCAGTGAGCTCACACTTACGGCGCCGAGTAAAAACCGGGAATCTCCTGCGACT
>RJWT010002520.1:0-40472 GCA_004365215.1 Cuniculus paca | reverse complement strand
ATGAATAACGATTTTGAAGAAAGCAAGAGACACTAGGGTAACCATTGTTATTCTCCGGTTGTTATGTCTTAAAAACCTGTATACCTTGCAGTGTTCTCTTTTGAAATGCTATTTTGTGTTTGACTCTATTCTGTCTACTTTTGCTTTTCTCGTTCTGTTTTGTTTTGTTGTGTACTATTCTCTTTAAAATAAAAAAAAATAAAAAATAAATGTTACAACTGCCCTTTAGCAGCAAAGTATAGGAGAATATACTCTCTCAGAGAATTCTTCCAACAGTAGATCTTCCAAAAAATATGATCAGAGAGCAGTGTCAATTATTTGTTTATAAAATAGCAAAAAATAAATCTTTTTAATAATCATATTTTTCTCTATACAGTCTGTTCAGTGGAAGAAGGAAGAAGTTAGTACATCTAAACACCAAAACAGTGGCTTACCTATTACAAAAAGGTAGATTTCAAAGAAACACAGACCGGAAATTCAGTAGGAAACAGAAAACAGAGAAGTGGTTGTGGCAGGAAAAATTTTACTTGGAAATAAAAGGAAAAGACATAACTCTCAGGTCCAGTCAAGAAATATATTTATAATACCTGTAAATGTCAAATATATTCCAATTATTTGAATTAGGGTTAACCTGAAAAGTCTGTAACACTATTGCCCCCTTAACTGTGCAATGGCTTTTAAATACTACTGAGTGGCACATACTCTGATTAGAAGATGCTGCAGTACATTTGGTGGAAAAGAACCATATTAAATTCCTTTGCTTATTTCTCACATTCACTTGCTACTCAGAACTAGTCTAATTCTAACTCTTTCTTTAAGATTATTGACTATGTGCTTAACACATCCCAATTCCTTTGTTTTCCATTCCTTATCCCTTACCTCTCTCTCTTCTCCCTCCATCTCTTAATTCCCTTCCCCTTGCAGAATGATCTATCTTCCTACCACCTATTCTCTATCTTTAATTTTATCCTCTATTTTTACTATAGTTTTCTCACATAAGAAAAACAATGTGATATTTAAGCTTGCATGCCTGATTTATTTCACTTAATGTTATAGTTTCAAGGTGCATCCATTTTCCTGTAAATGACTTAAGTTTATCTTTCTTTATGGTAGAGGAGTAATCCATAATGTGTAAATACCACATTTTCTTTATCCATTCATCTGATGAACATATGGGCTGCTCCTAAGATTCAGCTATTGCAAACATTAAGTACTGCTAACACATACAAAAATAAAAGTAAGGAGATCAAGAGATAGGAAGAGGGAAGGGAAGGAAGACAAAGGGGATGAAAAAAGTAATTAAGATAGTTTATGTGTATTTTCCACCTCCACACAAGGAATGTAAGTATTATGTACTGCATACATGTACTAATAAACTAAAATATCATAATTTAAAAAAAATTTTAAAGTTCATTGGCTACATTTCAGATCTTCTTGAAGCTACGAAAGGACCTACACTTGATTTCATAAACACAGTAACTACAATCATTTGAAACACTCACCAAGCCCTAAAGTTATCCTTATTTTTGATGTAATGATAGCATTCAAGTTCATTCTTTGTGGATATGAGGTCAAAACAAGTGCAAAAATCTTTAGAGAAAAGTGAGTAAACTGAAATAAATTTTATCTGGTTTTAAATTCAGAGTTGTATGAGCAGAAGCAGGAACTTACAAGAGAAGAATAATATTTTACATCCCACAAATCCCCACTGAAAGAACACAGTTCCTTAGGGCACACCATTTTCTGTTCCAGGTAACCATATATCTGCATTGCAGTTATGGGAATGCATTCTGCTGGTGTCTAAATCAGTGCTTTGCTAGAAAACCATTAAAGTAAGAAACTTTCTAATTCCAGAGTCCTCTAATGTATATCCAGAATGGAATTTAGGAAAAAGGCAATTGAAGTCTATCGATGGGTTAGTAAATGAGCAAAAGGAATGAGGAAGAGCAGAAGAATATACATTGCAGTTTTTAGATGCCTTATAGCTGCTCACTTGACCCTATTTTACAGATTTCTTTCTCTCATTTTCTGTTCACTATAATTCTGTCTTCCTCAATGGTGGCAAGATGCCAGCTCTATATTTTACTCCTTTTGTGTAGTAAGTAGTCAGAGAATGTTTTGTGTTGAATTTATTAGAATGAACCTTGGAGCTAATCCAGCACAATGCATTTATTTTCTGCAGCAACAATGAAGCTTAAAAGGAGTACTGTCTTTGCAAGCAAAGAAAAACTAGTCAGTAGGACTTAGGCCCCAATCCTGGCTCATCTGAATCTCAAACTATGCTGCTGTGAAATGTGTGTTCTGACTGATGCAGTTAGCTTTCATATATTCACATCTTTCATCCTACTCCTTCCAACAAAATTTGCTATCATTAAATGAGATTGAAGCACACAAAATATCTTGAAGTGAATTTATTTATTGAAGTCTATGTGCAAAGGGAGTCATATTCATAATGAAAGTATTTGGTGATGGTAAATGTGTGTTTTTGAAATTTTAGTTGGATTGTTTATTGTAGTGTAGGATCCGATGGGGTTTTTAGACATGAAATCAAAGAGCAGTGTTATTACCAAGGAAGAACAATTTGTATTTATGTGTCCTTCAACCACTAAGTCGAAGGCATCATTCTGACAATTCTTCTTCAGGCTCTGAATCAATATATTCTTGCTACTATATTGTTTCTATAGCTATGCAAACATGCTACCAAGATTAGAAACAAAAACAAAACAAAACTTTCTTTGATCTCATTTTCTCTGCCAGATAAGCCTTTCCCATTCCTTGTTTTTCCAGTGAAATTTCAGAAATTGTTGTTTGTACTTACTGTCTGTGACTCCTCTTCTCATATTCTCTCTTAAAACTACTCTAGTCTGGCTCAAACCACTTCATTCCACCAAAACCTTTGTTGAAGTCAGCAGTGCCCCCCCATTTTCTAAATTTAATGATTCAGTTTCTGAACTTATTTTCTATAATCTAATCTATGATTTTTGATATGGTTGATCATACCTTCTTCCATGACACTCCAGCCCCAAGCTTCTGTGATTTTACTGGTATCACTCTTGACTCTCCTTTACTCATTTTTCATCCTCCTTTTGATGCCTTAATGCTGAAATACTGTAAGTCTCAGTCACTGTTTCTTTTCTATATTTTTCCTGGACTCTCTCTTGTGTTCTTATTCAGTGTGGCCTTAAATTGCCTCTATGCCAATGGCTTTCAAATGTACAGCTCTAAACCAATTCCCTCTCATGGACTCTAGGTGTCCATATCCAAATGCTTACCTTCCTGGATATCCACGAATCTCACATATCCAAAAAGTAAGTCTCTGACTTTTCTCTCATTCTCCATTTCAGACAATAACAACTACATGTGCTCAGCCACTTAACATTAAAACTATGTACTTTTTTCGATTCCACTTTTTATTTCATACATCACAATTCAACACAAGTACTACCAGCTGAATCGTCAATACATATTCAGAATCCATCGATCATTTATCACCTGCATACCTAAATCTTGGTCCAAACCATCATTTGTAGCATGAATTTCAACAATAAACTCTTAATAGATCTCCTTGCTACTATACTTTCCCTTTTAAAATCATTTTTTGTATTTGACAGCATATATTTTCCAGTACTTTAAAGGTAATTTATACATAAGAAACTAGAAGAAAAATGGGATGCAAGGAAGCTTCTCAACATGATAGATACATAGAATATTTATTATTTAGATGTAATGATGATAATATAAATACATGTATCCAAACTTAGTAAATTGTATGCAGTCCATTCTTATGAAGGCTGAAAGAGTAACCCTTCTAAAATTTAAGTCATACATTGCTCCAACCTGCAATGGCTTTCTGCTTCATCCAGATACAGTGGCACCAAGTGACCTGGTACTGTGTGAACTTGGCGCTTTTGCTTTTTGTTCCCAACCCCTTATATTCCCATGTTCTTCTTTTGCTGTTTGTTAAAAATCTCACACATGGTCATGCTTAGGACTATTGAGGTAGTTGCTATCTCTTCCTCAATTATTTTCTCCAGATATCTTTATGAACATCACTTCCTTTAAAACTTTGCTCAAATTTCAACTTCTCAATGAGATCCTCTGCTTCACACTACTTATTTAACTATTCCCTCCCTGACACCCCATAACCTTCTTACCCTGATACCTTTTACTTTTATTCCCTATTCATTTTTGTCTCCTACTACATCAGATGATTTACTTACTGGTTATATTTATCATTTATTATCTATTTCTTCCTATAAGAACCAAATTCCATGTGGGCAGGAATCTGTCTCCCTACTGTAGTTTCAAGCTAGAAGAGGGTCTAAAACTCTCTCTATATATCTATCTGCAGTATATATATATATATATATAGCCTCTGTTGTAATGTTAAAATATGCATTGAGAATAATTGAAATAATGAAGTCTGAAATATGAGTAAAAATGTAGAAACTTTCATCTCAATGGAATATGCTACTTATTACCCAAACCCATGAGTAAGAAGGATAGTTACTGCTATAATTATGTTATAATAAATGGGCGGTTCACTTTAAGAGAAATTATCACAGGTGAAACTGACCTCTGCATGACTCTTGTAAATACACAAGTTCACAAAAGGAGCTAAGTACTTCCTGCAAATGTGTTATAGTGTGAAGGAGATTCAACAAAAAGAGGAGGTTCCATTGCTATCCTCATAGATAGAGGAACCATGTGACAAGCAGCTGAGAACAGTCTCTAAGAGCTGAGAGCAACCTTTGGCCCAAAACTGGAAAGCCAGAAGGCCCTCAGTGCTACCACCACCAGGAACTGAACTTCACTGAGCTGACTTGAATTGGACAAATTGAATGACCTGGGAAGTTGCTACAAAGCCATGGAGCCTAAAGAATGGCTCAAGCCCTACCTTGATTTAAGCCTCATGAGTCCCTAAGAAGAGAATTAGGCTTGAACTTCTGGCCCATGGAATTTTGAGTTAATAAAAAGCTGTTGTTTTAAATTGCAAACTTTGTAGTAATCTATTGTGCAGTAATAGAAAACTACAATGTTCTGTTTTGCTTCTCTGCTTTCTCTGCTCTACTTTTAAATAGTAAATCACTTAATGCACATGTCTTAACTCAGCATACAAATCTTTCTGAATCAGGAATTCAAAAAAAAAAAAAGCAAGAAAACTACACTAAAATAAACCTAAGTGAAAATCCTATGTATTAGGAATAGAAAAAAAGGGCAGAATTAAATAATTATATTTTCCGTCTCTCTTGACTTTGCAATATACAAAGGTGAACCTTAGCCCCGATGCTCCAATTATGTGACAGCTATATGAAAATCATCTAGCCTAACTTGTATATATTTTTAATGTATTAAATAAGGTACTTTGACTAATTTAATTATAATAATCATCCATGCCATACAATCCTGTGGTTAAACAATTACGTAAGTTTTAAATAACTGATGATTCTATTGGTTAGCTTTTCGGTAGCTGGAATAAAATACCTGATGCTCACAATTTAAAGGAGAAAAGGTTTGATTTGACTTCCAGTTTACAATTTTTCATGCTTGTTCCTTTGGCACCAAGATAGTAGCATCATAGTGGAAGAGCATAGTGGAGAAAAGCTGCTCATTTCATGGCAGCCAGGAAGCACAGCCCAGGGGGATTGTAACCAAGAGCAAGGGGCCAGGGAGTAGATGTCATCCCTGAAGCACACCTCCGTGATTCACCCAGACACATCACGAAGTGTGCTTCATAATCTCGGCCTCCCTGTAAACCAATCAAATTGACAATCAAGCTTAACCATCATAGCTCTCTCTACATTCACATAGACATATGATGCTTTTGCACACAATGTAAATATTGATTTCTGTGAAAGTACTACTTGATGAGTTTGACAACAGACATTGCAATAATTTGATATATTGAATTCAGGTATTATAAATATGTCCATATGGAACAGATGACAAAGTTTTGGAATTTCAAGGAAATTCTTGGATCAGTCCTGAATTTATCTAGTGAAAAGTTAAGAGCATTGTTTTGACCACCAGAGGGCTCCCACATGATTTCTTCTGGAGTTAAAATTTTTATGAATTATTCAAATTTTGTGACTGGAAATGAGAATAATGAAAGTACAATGAGCTATCACCAAGAAAAATAAATAACAAAGAGTATGTTCCTTTTTGTACACAAATTTCTTATTTTGTATAAAACCATTAAATAAATACTTAAATCAAAAGGCAGCAGAGACTTACTTTGATCCTTTCCACGCATAACTTATTCTCAACTCCTTTTCCATAAGTTTAAGGGCAATCTTCTCCCAGACATTTATAACTACTAAAACACTAAGAAAATTCAAGTTGTCTGTAACTATAATATTATATGTGAGATATATAGACATGAATCATACCATTAATTCACTATATTCATAAGAAAATTTCTGCACGCATATTTGGTAAATTATTTCAATTTGGCTATGTGTTTATATGAATGTCTCAGAAATCTACTGAGATTTTTGAGTAAAATCTAACCAACCATTTCAAGAAGGGAACAGTGGAAAGAGTTTGTTCTTCCTGACTCCAGAAGCCAAAAGGGTGCTGAATTTCATGTTAAAATATGCTTTTTTTTTTCAAGTAAGGAAATTTTTAAATAGTTTTGTTTGGGTGTTAAATACAGATTACAGGGGGAAAAAATGAACAGATAACTTCCAGTCTGAAGAATCTGTTTTCTCTTCTGAAAAGACTAAATGTTACTTCCACATGCACTGGCTTCTGTCATATTTATAATGCACTAGCAAGTCTTCTACAAATTTGAAATACAACTTTACTAATTTCTTAGTGTATTTCCTTGCCATTAAATAGTAACTCCTATAGGAATGTGCAATGTGATAAATGCATCCTATTTTTTAATATAATGAGATTCTATTGTCTGTATACTGGAGCTGTGATTTGTGGTTGTATATATGTATTTGCCCTAGACAAAAAGAAAAATATTTTGAAAGCAATACTAAAATAATTTTTCTACATTCAAGATATGAACTATTCTTGATGATAGACATATAAGTTAATGAAATTATGTTTGAAAACCCTTCTATAGGGAAGAACTAAAACATTTTGTAATAACTATTATTTTTCACATGCATCTATTTTTACAGAAATGGCAATAACAGAAGACATGTAATTATGGCATTGCTTTCTTATTGGATGGATAAAAGATTCAAGTTAGCATATTAAACAGACTTAAATAAACTTTACATAATCATTTGGCAACATTTAAAACGGTTAATTCCCCAGGCAAGATGCCTCAAGAGCATTTGCAAGTGTTCTGCAGGAGTTCTTCAGTACTATATTTTTTGTGGATATTTTACAATGTCAGATTTGAAGAGGTTTATTTTAGTAACCTCAAAATTATACTGCTAGGGATATGCCTAGTAATGTTTCACACTAGTTTAAGTAATATGTAAATAGGTATTTGACATCATTCTTTATGGGCTACCAAATAACCTAAATGAATAACATAATAGAATTGATTATATAAATTACATCTAAACTATGAAATACTATGCAGCTGCAAAGGAAAAGGGTTCAGCCTGTGTTGATAAGGAGTGCTACCAAAGATAGGTTATGATCAAACAAAATCAAAGTATAAAAATGTGTGTAGTGAGAAATATGACTACTTTTCTATAGTTAAAGGAACATACAGAACTTACTTCTGAGTAGCTATTTACTAATAGATATTTTTGAAATACCTTATAAAAATTTCATAAATAAGAGCACAAGAAGGAAAGAAAAAGATAGGAAAGATGATTAAAAAATGTTTACTTTCACTTTCACCTAGAATATGGATTGCATTTTATACCAAGTACACAGTTTGGGTTTTTATTATTTGGGCCTTTTAAAATTATTTTTGTTTTATCATCGAACATTATCTTGCCAGTAAGATTACTGTATGTGCTGTCTTTTTGTAAATCGGGATGAGGATAGCATCTTGACATAAATAATAAAGCCTCATTTATTAAGATCTTACCGTGTGCCAGGATAATTTTAAATCTCACATAGCCCATCAATGTGAGTATTCGTATTATTCCTGTTTGGTAGATACAGAAAAGAGAGGCATGGAGAATTTCGGTGGCTAACCCAAGTAACATGTTCCATGGCGTTAAGAACCCAGCTAATAAGCTCTATAACCTGCCCTCCTAAATCTGATGATCTAATGCACGCATTGGATTATATTTTCCAGGCCTTAACAGACCACAAATACTTTTTAAAATTAAAGATAAAATAAAACAAGTTTTTCAGTGTTTTTATTTCTTGACTAACAGTTATCTTTCCAGGGTGACTTATTTTTGTCCAAGTGATGATAAAATATTTTCTGTGACAATGTTCCTGGGTTTTTTAGTCTTTACTTAGAAAGGTTTATGTGAACACACTTGAAAAGTGTCTCTTACCATGTGTTCATCATTATTTTAAAAATTATAATAGGTGGAGTGCATAGAATTAGTATTGTCTTTCCAAAATGCCACCTTTTCCACCTCTTTATAGTTAGTTTCAATAAATGGACCCTAATATTTGAATCTTCTAATGCATGTTGCAGGGTTGGCTGTATCCAGAAATTTAGGCGGCAGAATTTCTATATTCAGTTTGTCTTTGGTTCTTCCCTTCATTTTCTGTTTTCTAAAAATGTTTTCCAGAAATTTAAGTTTTTTTATAATCTTGTAAAGACGAAATAAAGTACAACTCATATTTGTATATTTCACTTTTTGTGAACAGCACTTCTAAAAAATCTTGGTTGTTGGTGATATCAAAGGAATTGACTAAGAGATATCTGGAAATTGTTGACAAATGTCCCTATAATTCCATCCCCTATGTCAGAGGTAATCGAGAATTGACTTTTAGGCTGCCATTTGTTATGTAAGCTTTTACAAAGATGACTTTGCCATTTAAAATGAAACAAAAACAAACCTGCCTAAAGCACTGAAATTGAAAAATCATCAGGGTTTATTTTTGATAATAGATAGACATTCAGAAAAACATTTTAAAATATTGAAAATGACTGACTTAGTAAAAAAAAAACATTTTTCTCTTGCCGCTTTAATATTACATTTATTGTTTAAGGTAATGATGCTACTCAGTGTAAATTGTACTCCAGTGTTTTGTTTGAAGTTCCTTTTCAAATCTGATATTTTCTATTACATATTAAAAATAAAAGACTAATAATCAGAGTGAAACACATTGCAAGAGCTTTTCTTTTCCCACACGGAGGCAAATATCCTCTAAAAAAACATATGTGACCTGTCATCACCAAAGATATTTATGACCAGCTGATGCTATCATGAAAATAGTAAAAAAGATAAACATAACACCTTGTCAGGCAGTCGAAAGACATTAGACTGTTGGCACAAAAAGAAAGCCAATAATTTGAGATTATATTTGTTTACTTGAACTACAGATGACTATATAAAGGAGTTGGAGAATCTTAAAAAGGAGTCCAGATTTACAAATGGGTGTAACAAATTTGGAGGAAGTCAAAATTAGGGACCATAGTACAAAAATAAAGACACACATGAAATTCGTATGCAGACATTTGTATTGGCTGGCTACTTCTGCTATATTTTCTGAGCTTTCTATTGTACAAAGATCAGAACACCTTGAAATCTAATCTAAGATTTATCATTTTCATATGACAAGATGTTCATTTGTCAGAAAAATTTTTCATGATATTAAGATTAAAAAGATATTCTCATAAGGGGTAATAGGGGTCTCCCTCAATCAATACAGGAATCCTGTCAATTCTGTAGCATAACTTTTGGGGCCCTATTTCACCACTACTATTTTAAAAATTTATGTGGCTAATGACATTCATCTAAGAAACATGTTCCAAGATCCAAGGTGTCATCGTCAAAGGGATGCTGGGTAACTTAGATCTCAGAATGGCCTCAAAGTTTGAATGTTAAACACGGACAGTGCTGTGTCTTTCATTTTTCTGTTGTCATGAAATGGGCTTCTACACTGTCCAGAATCTTGGCTAAAATGTGCAGAAATGCTAATGTATGAGGGCTACAGATTGTGTCTCCATAGGTAATGAGACTATATTTACAAATAATTACAACATAGAGACATACTAGATGCCACTTAGGCAGTGTGAACAATTTGATGTTTCAATTAGTAAAGATAAAGATCATTGCTGCTGGAAGTGATGAGCATAGTTTCCATAAAGGAAAATGAATTGAAGCATAGTGATGAAGCTGCAATTCTCAGGGGAAAAAAATTAGGAAAAAAAAATTTAATGAAATGAAAACATCCAACTTTAGGGGTCAACTTACTGAAAGTTTTATTTACTATACTTTGAGGCATGTCACAAAGTCTAAATATAGTTGTGTAATGCTTCTCTGCTGTCCGAACTGTGGTAGAAGTCTTACTGCAAGGCAAAGGGATATGTCTTAAAGATATGTCTTAAAGTAGTTTAAGAAGTTGCTGTAATAGAGAAAACACCAGTTTGCAATCTATGCCCACAATGCAGGGTTTAGATGAGATGGCTAGCAGGATAAGAGTGCTTTCTTAAAGAAAGAGTCGAGGGCCCAGGGATGTAGCTCAGCGAAACAGTGCCTGCCTGGCTAGCATGAGGCCCTGAATTCAATTCCTGGTATAAAAAAAAAGGAAAGGAAAGGAAAGGAAAGGAAAAGAAAGGAGAGGAGAGGGGAGGGGAGGGGAGGGGAGGGGAGGGGAGGGGAGGGGAGAGGAGAGGAGAGGAGAAGGTAAACTCATCAGCTTAGTTGAGGCCTTAACATGTGGCAGGGTTATGTGTTAAAAAGTTCCTTGCCATTGCATATTAAGAAGTTTAGAGGACATTTAACAGATGACATGAAATTAATTCAGTGAAACATTTACATAGAAAAGTGATATCATATCTCTTCATAAGAAAAAAATTTAAGTTAATTTCCATTCCTAATGACCGATTGATTTTCAAGGATATTATGAAAATCTTAATAGCCTCCTCTCCAGTATACTATGATTCTGCCTCAAATGTAATAGCAACTAACTACAAAATATATACAATTATCTGATGGTGAAAATGAATACCTAGACACCAAGAACTTTAGGTACCACTTGCCTATTAAAATAATATCCCAATTTTATTCAAATTCATGGAAAGCAAAGTCTCCACTGACTATTAGGTAGAGACAAGTACACAGATTGTCATATTTCAGAGAGAACTTCAGAAAAAAGACCTTAGTTAAGATGAGTGAGGACTGTAGGAGCTAAGCCATTTTACTTCCAAATGTTTAAGAGAAGTCATATACAGCACCACATAAGGTCAGTGATTAAAATTAGATGACAGTAAATGAAGATGTGACTTATTCAGTGTGTATTTCTAGGATTCTTACTTGGTCAAACTCTGTACCCTAACCTTCATTTCTAAACCCCATTACACATTGTGTCGGAAGAGAAAAAAAAATGTATGTTTTTTAACTTCGAATGATGATTAAATAGATGATTTTCACCCAAAGTATTCACTCACCCAGCGTATAACACACTCTTTCAACCAGCAAGTCCTTTCTTCTTAACATTACTGTTTTACTTAAGAGATAATGTCAAAGGAATTGAGCATTGTGACTGGATAATGGTTTCCTGCTGCAAAATAAATGCTCAGGCAATTATTGAAAATAAATGTCGGAAGAAAGCCAAGACATTTATTTTTAAAGTAGAAAACTATTTTCTAGTCACAACTTTCAGTGCCAGAGCCATTATAACTATCTTACCAAATGATTTCTTAAGTAAATTGAGATCACCTTAAAAGAGCAACAGAATACCTAATTTGTTCTCACCTACATAAAAGGTAACATTCTAGTTTCTTTTTCACAGACACAAAATTAAATTCAAATATGCTACTTGTTTGATGGGAAACACTGAATGAAAGCATTAACAACATATTCAATCACCTCTTTATCTTGATTGTTCAGATGTGGTTTTTGCTTTTTTAAACAAAGTGGATTTTAATATGCATGCCAAAAGAGAATTATAAAATTTACTGAAGCATTCTTTAGTTTTTTTATATTTTGTCACTGATAGGTAGAAATGGTTACTGATATCTTAATGATATGTCTGAAAAGCACAAAAGCAGTAACTCAGGGAGATTTTAATGGCAAAGGTAATGAGCCATGTACCAAGGTAATGATGATTTTGATTCTTCTAGCCATTGTGGAGTGCCTTCATAGTCTTTAGATCATTGCAAGTGGATTTCAACAAACACTGCTCATACTTTTCCTTAGAGTTAAAATTTAAAAAAGACCATTGTAATCTGTCTAGTTATTAATGGGATTTAGATGTTCTGTGAATCAAAACTCACCTTCTTCCCCAATATCCACTGTCATACTGCCATATGCCATTGTGTGTGTAGGGGCCTGTGTGTGTGCGTGTGTGTATGTGTGTCTGTGTCTGTGTGTGTCTGTGTCTGTGTAAAAGAGGAAATGAAAATGAGAGATAGAAATTCCTTTGAAGTATATGAACTGTGAAGTTTATAGATATGTACACAAATAACATGCTTGAGTTCATTTGTACAATAAATTCTAACCGGTTTTTGGATCCTTTGCTAAAAAGAGCTTGTACATAAGAGTTTTTAGTACTTTATATGTGTATGTATAAAGACAAGCTATACATTTATACCAGACACCAAAAGTAGCTTTAAATAAGTCTTCCATATGTTCAAATTTTAAAAATAAGGAATCAATAATTAATAAGCAGTTTTAATTATATGATAGAGTAGTTTAATGGTATTAGTAGTTTTGTAATGAGTATGGTATTAGCATTGTAAAGTTTTCATACAGTTCCTCATTAATTAATATTGGTTGCTTTTCCATAAATTATTTGTTCTCAAGGGTGAATTTATGAGTGAGTCATGTGAATATTGACTCTCCCCTATTGCTAGTTTATTGTAAACTTGTGCCTGCTGTGAATGTTCTTTCTTGAATGCCTGTAAGAATCTTTTCTCTCATTAAAAATGAGACATTCAGACATCATGCTAGTAGAATGCTGGGTTCCTTTAGGCACTTCAGGAGATTATAAAGAGATACATTCTATATTTAAGATTGTTTGAAGAAATGTATCTTCTACCTATGCTCGGAGGAGCCAGAGAATTCCACGGCAATGCAGAGAGCTCCCACAATGTGTTCCATGTTTTAGTTTTTTCAAGAGCAGACCTGTCCTTGTGTGTAGTATTTACAAAGGTTCAAATCAAAGAATGAGCTTCACGGTTAACAAAATGACAAATAGATGCATGAATAATAAAATATATTGAAGTATTATAGAAACATTGTATCTTACTTTTTCTCTCCTTCCTGAGACAAAATACCTGACACCCAAATTTAGAGGAAGAAAAGTTTATTTGGTCACAGTTTGTAAGGTTTCTTTCAGTTTATAGTTGGTTAGCTCTAAGGCAGGTGGTAAGGCAGAGGGGTATTGCAGGTGAGAAACAGTTCATGGTGGGCAGCAGGCAGCAAAAGCAACAAACAAGTGAAGCAAATCAGCAAGCCATGACAGAGCCCTCTTTCTGTTCCTTGTGTTCTACCCACTCCCTTAGAATGGGTAGCACTCACACCCAGGGTGGGCCTTCCCATTATCCATATCTAGAACCATGCCAAATCAATCAGTGGACTAAATTAATATCACACACCCTTAATCCCAATATCACACTCTCGATCTAGCCACCTTTGAAAAGCCTCACCTATGACCATATGAGACTTTGGGGAGACTTCTAGGCATAAACCATAACACATTGTTTAGAAAAACAGAAATACTTAGGTAAATGTTTTATGTACCAGGTTATTTATCAACATCCAATATTATAATAACCATATAATAGTGCTATCATTACTTTCTTCAACATACAGAGGGAAAGATTGAGGAGCTGACAGTTTAAATAATTTACTCAAGATCATTAACCAGGAATGTATTCAGATTCAGATTTGCATTTCTGTAACATGTGTCCAGAATTCATGATTATTTTAGCTTCATTGTTAATCTAGCCTGATATGATGACCTTTGGGGGATTGTAGTATTAGTGTGAGTGCTATGGTAAAGCAATGGCTTCTGAGGAAGCAATTTTTCAAATTAAATATTAGACCAAAACTTATTTTATAAGTAAATATGTCAGTGAGAATCACAATTGTTCATTCCTAGTGTGTGTGTGTGTTTTTATTTTTGTTTTTATTTTAAAGAGAATAGAACAAAACAAAACAGAACAAAACAAAGCAAAACAAAACAGAATAGAGTCAAACATTCAAAACAGAATACTGCAAGCTATACAGGTTTTCAAAACATAACAACAGGAGATTAACAATGGCTACCCTGTGTCTCTTGCTTTCTTCAAAATGGTTGTTCATACATTTACAGACAATAAACTCAAACAAAACAAAATAATATAACCAGATAAAGCAAAAGAGCATTACAGGCTTTCAAGTCGGACAACAAGAAACCAGCAATGGCTACCATAGTGTCTCATTTTTCAAAAGAGCTGTTCCTATCTTCTCACATATTGCAATCAAATAGTAGGAAAGGGACTTAAACCAATCAAATCAAAGAATAAAAGCACCATTGGATTTCAGAACCATTTCTCCATATTTATCGGGAATTTTGTATCTTATTGAGTCTTTCAGTTTCTTCCTAGTGTGTGTGTTTTTACCTTTCACTGTGACTTCAACCTTTGCCTCCACAGTCTTTGCCTGAGTTTCATTCTAATTAGCAAAACATCTACTGGACCAGACTCTGGACTGTGCAGGAGGGAACTTACGGATTACATAGTATATTTTTACTGAATTCATCAAGTTCAATATTTAAAATTCTTTTTAAAAAGCATAGCTCTAAATTCAACCTAGTTTCAGTAAGAAAATGTTTACTTATGGTAGACTATGTATATGATACTATAAACTGAAATTAGTTTTTGTGAAGTCCTACTGTAAGAATAAAAAAAAAAACTCAAGTCACTGATTAACCAAGTTACTATCTGCTAGAAAATCAGTAATTACTTGTAGTTCTTAGTAGGCTGTCATTTAATTTTCCAACTCCAAATATATGAATCCTACAACAGTATGGTACCCTTGTCATGTTTTCACTTGTTTCCTAAGTGTTTTTATTAGTAACAATGTAGACATTTCAGAAAATATGACTTTTTAGTTAATTCTTTCAAAGATTTTTCTCATTCATAAAATGAACAAAATATAATTATGAATCCTATCAACAATAATAAAGTGTATCTCATGTCATTTTTCTAACTATATCATGTTTCAAGTGTTTCTCTCATTCAATGAGTATGCTTTTTGAATATAATACAAAGTTTAACCAAAATTAAAACCATGTTAGATACATTCAAGTAACTGGTCCTATCTTGAGTCATGTGTCTTACCACTTTATAACTTTTTCAAAGTCAGACAGCTTGATTTCCAGAATAGAAAATATTGTCAAGAAAATCTGGTTGATGTCTTCTTTCATCTATTTAAGCATAAATGCAAGCTGAACACAAGCATTCTAATAGGGAGGAAGGATAAATAAAGGATTTCAGATGTGTTATATGCACATAACAGCTTCACACCAGGAATGTAAACATTATGTACTGCAAACATATACTAATAAAAATGCATATGTATATATTATTCCTAAAAAATCTGAGTTAAATTTATATAAATTGTTCATATCTACTATGAATATCATGAAATATCTTTATAGAAATAATAGATTGGCTCAATTTAGAGACTGACAATTTTTGGCATACTTGACTATCCAGAAGATATTGATATCATCCGAGATGTATAGAATCAGTGTATACAAGTTTAGTAATAAGAACAATAAGTAAGGATCTTAATTTCCAAAAGAAAGTTGGGATGCTCTCCCAGGAATTTAGATAACCTATCTTTTCTCATTGGTGTTGGGCCGTAAAGAACTTAACATAGGAAATAGCATTTAGTTGGAAATGTGAAGAAAAGAGAAATATTCTTCACCTTCTCATTTTGTCTCTATTTTTAAAGAGGGTATATTTGTTTTACTTCATTTCACTGTGGGAATGAACCTGAAGTCCTCAAAGAAAAAAAAAAAGAAAAAGAAAATATTCGCTCCTTCATGACTTTCCAGTGGAAATTTTTTCATAGCATTGCTATTTTGATTACAATATATTATCAGATTTTGTTGATACTACCAAAAATAGTTTTTCCACTGCAGCCTTCAATCTCTGGTATTTGCAACTACTTATGTTGTTTAGGTCATACACACTCAAACATCACTTGAGGAAAAGCCAGACATGCAGAGCTGAAGGATACTGAGTCAATCAAATTTTGTCAAAGAGAAAATATATCAATATTCCTAGAAAATATTTTTAACAGGATTTAGGTCATTCCAAAATTTTTAATTTTTTTAAAAGTACAAAATCTATATTTTCTCCCATTCATATGTAACTCCTTAAGTTTCATTAATTTTATCAAAAAATGAATACAACTACCTCTCTGTGTGAAGTGGCATTAAGCAGTCAGGGACAATGGGATAAAATAACCAGGGGTCCACGGACTCACTACATAGAAATCAGTTATGGCATACTAGCCTGTGCAGCATACCTTGTGGTTAATTGACCATGACATCACCCATTTTTGCATTAGTAAGAAGAATATTGCCCAGTGTTCCTCTCATCTTTATGCTACTAAAAGACATTCCTTTTTTTTAAATCTTGAAGTATTTCTAGAGTTCTTACAGTCTACATATATTATTATATAAGGACAAACATGTGTCACTTAATCCAGGAATGGTTTATAGGTTGCAAATCAAAAGATTATTCTAGGGTGATGTGGAGCTAAAACACTATTATCCAAGATCAAAACTCAAGATACCAAAGCAGTATGTAAATTCAAGTAGCTCACTATACCTGTAAAGAGAAATCTAGTGGCAGAGACCGAGTGCCAAAAACTCAGTTACTAGTGTCTGTTCCTGAGCTTGACACCAAACAAGAATTTAGTGGGAACCAGGGTTCACAAAAATATGGGCTCCTGTGAGATGCCAGGGCCCTAGTAGGGATAATAAATTCACAGTGGAGCACCAACTGAATGAGAGTTACTGACAAATGACTTCTTCCTGAGTCCATCTACCTATAGCCACACTCATCTCAGGGCCCCATCAAGCTGAGCCCACAGATGGAGGTTAAACAAAGCAATTGCGATGGGGAAAGGTTGGTGGAGCTATGAAAAAAGCCAGAAACACCATTTTCTTTGTAAATAGTCACAACATAAAACTGTAATATATATTATCCAATGTATTAATTTAATATGATTTTATTGTTTCTTTTATTTTAAAACAATGGACAAAACATTTTATGTATTTCTTTAAATGCATATTTATATCCTCCTGTTAAGAAGAAAGGATGTCATTTACATGCCTCATTTTGTATTGCACACAATGAAACTTGTACACTGTGTATTGCTTGCTCTAAGAGTAGTATGTAGTTAGCTATAAGAATAGTATGTATATAGTGGCAAGAACTGCTCCCTAATATCATAATTTTTGTCACCTGTGATTTAGTTCAATGATCATGTAAGTTTAAAAAATATATGGTATTTCTTATCTGGGAACCTATAAGATTAAGAGAATTATTTATCAGCTAAATCTAACCATTTTCCAATTGAGGCCAATTCTACTTGATTCATAACTCTTTGGTCCTAACAGATATTTGATTCTGTACTATGTATTCATTCACAGTGTGATCAGACACCCACTAAGTCTCTAGCAGTAATTAATATATTGCATGAAGATAGATTCCATTAACCGAACAACTTTGGATAATTCATTTGTCACATTCCTGTATTTGAACTACTTCTTTGCAATATTTTATTCATACATTATAGATATAATTAGTAGTTTAAAAAAGATTTAGACAGGCACAAAAATAACATAACTTCCTTCTAAAATAATCTGCAATGTTTTTAGAAATTAATGTCTTCATAATACTATATTTTATTCATTTTATTTACATGTGGTATCATAAACTTTCTGATGCAATTTACATTTTTGTTTCTGAATGGAATAAATTTATCCACTGTCTTGCTTACTTTTCTCTTGTTGCTGAGACAAAATACCTGATGCCCAAAGTGAAGGAAGGAGAGGTTCATTTCTTATAGTTATGGAGGTTTTAGTCCATACTCAGCTGGCTCCAAGGCAGGGTGGTGTGGCTGGGGGGACAGCCATTCATGGCCGCTGCCAGTGGCAAGAGCAAACTGTGCAAAAGAGGGAGGACCTGCCTCCTTCCACCCCTGGGTGGGTGCAGAACTCACACTGCCAATCCCAGCACTAGACAATGAATCAATCACAAGCACTAGATTCAGTCGCTTCCATGATTCCATGAGGCTTGGGGGGACCACTTACATACAAACCATAACATTCTGCCCCTGGCCCCCCAAAGACTCATGCACATCCCTTATACAAAAGACGTTTAGTCCATCTCCAAGAGTTGCCAGAATCTAACGGTTTCAGCATTGCTGAAAAGTCCAAGTCTCCAGTCTCCTCCAAGATTTAAGGCAAACTCTTAGCATGAAGCCCTGTACAAAACAAAGTTAAACACTTTCAACATGCAATGGCACACGATAGACATTACCATTCCAAAAGTTACAAACAGGGGAATACAAATCATTGGGACCAAAACAAGTCCAAAATCCAGCAGGGCAAATGTTAAGTCCTGCAGCTGTATTTCCAGCATCTGAAACAATCTGTGGCAAATTGTGAGCTCCAAAGGGCTTGTGTGGCTCCACCCCCACAGCACTTTTAGGGGTTTTAGTTCCCACAGATTCTCTCTTAGGCCCACTCTGCTCAATCTTTGCAGCTTTCCTTAGATGATCCATGCTCCTGGCTTTTTTAAACTTCCAGGGTCTCCATCTTGGCTTCGCATTTACAGCTTTATATATTGCCCTCTCAGGGGTGCACCACCTGGCCTCCCAGGCCCTCTGAAATTGGAGTGGAAGCCTTTTTAACCTCAGAACACATGCATTCTCCATGCGCCTAAAACCAGCGCCATGTGGATGCTGCCAAACTCTGCTTCCAGCTAGAGCAGTAGCCAGGCTTTCCTCTTTCTTGGCCATACCGGTAGAGTGCCTGGATTGCTGGGCACTCTGAACCTGAATGCGAGGAACAGGTATCATGTGGCCTCTGTCGCTATTCTGGAATGTGGTGCTCTGCAGCTTTATCCCCTGGGCAAAGTCTTTTACTTTTGTAGTTTTGAGGACGCAAAGTGTGGGGATCAGCTGCCTCTTCCTGTGATGCCTGCAGGCCATCTTTTGTATTCTGTTCCTTTTCAGCAATCCAGATTTCAGCTCTATCTTTACAGTCCACGGCTTTCCGACCAAACTCAAAATTTTAAATCACCATGCTGGACTCTTTGCTCTTGATTTTGAGCGTAAATCTGGCTAAATGCTACCAACAATAACCATGCCACCACCTCAATGTTCAACTGC
The DNA here is from genome assembly GCA_004365215.1 of Cuniculus paca. Lineage (NCBI taxonomy): Eukaryota > Metazoa > Chordata > Mammalia > Rodentia > Cuniculidae > Cuniculus > Cuniculus paca. The sequence continues at coordinate 21,021 of RJWT010002520.1, read as the reverse complement.
CTTGAAATTTCTTTTGCCAGATTAATCAGGTACTGTCTTTAATCTCAGTCTCAGGCAACATCTCTAGGCACGAGCAGAATGCAGACAAACTTTCTGCCAAGCCATAACACACATCATCTGGAGTCCAACAACCAATGCAGTCCTCCTTTCCAGCAGAAACCTCCCAAGCCTGGTCTTTACTGGCAAGCTTTCTATCAGCCTTCTGGTCTACTGAGCTCTGAGCAGAATCTTCTGTGCAGAACAGCCTAAGCTGTTCCAGGACTTCTCTTCTAGGGAACGTCTCTGAACCTTTCCAAACTCTTCCCAAAAGCCATTTCCAAAGACTCTTGAACCACATGGCCAAGTACGGTCACAACAATGACCCTACTCCTGGTACCAAATTCTATCTTGGTTACTTTTCTCTCCTTGCTGCAACAAAATACCTGATGTCCAAAGTGAAGGAAGGAGAGGTTCATTTCTTATAGTTATGGCAGTTTTTAGTCCATACTCCATTGGTTTCAAGGCAAGGTGGCGTGGCTGGGGGGGCAGCCATTCATGGCAGCTTCAAGTGGCAGGAGCAAACTGTGCAAAAGAGAGAGAACCTGCCTCCTTCCACCCCTGGGTGGGTGCAGAACTCACACTGCCAATCCCAGCACTTGACAACAAATTAATCACAAGCACTAGATTTAGCCACTTCCATGACTCCATGAGGCTTGGGGGGGCCACTTATATACAAACCATAATATCCACATATTGACTATTGGCTGTTAATATTTTTTTCTCCATCAGTCATCCCTGTATCACTTTATCATTGGTGGTTCCTAGAGTGTCTCAGCTCAAATTCAAGCTATTGTTTTTTTTCTTCTTCCTATAATGCCATTTATGGTTCTCTCTTACTAAGGTTTTGTATTGCTAATTATTTCATAGTAACTTCCTTCTCGAAATAAATTTACATACAATCTACCTAAAGTATATTTATTGCTGAATGATAAAGAACTTCTAAAGTAAATTAGCAGTTTTTCAATCTTCATATGTGTGGTATTATATATTGGTGTAAACTGATCTAAAACAAATACATATTTTGTTATTCATTATTGTAATAATTACTACCTTATACTTTGCATTAAAAGCTTTCATGATGTTCCATTGCTATGGACTCAATGGAGTTGAATCTAAAGTAGTCAATTGGGATAACTAAAACCTATTAAGATTTTACTTATTTTTTGTTCATTTGTTTTTGGATTTTAAAGTTTTCTTAAACATTACATACATTTATTAACTTATTCTTTAATTCCCGACTAGTATGTGAGTCTCATAAGAATAAAGACAGTGTGAGTCACTCTTATGTACTGGAATGCATTTTTTGGCATATATGTCTATAAACTTTTATAAGATAGTGATCACTGAATTAGGTTTATTGTGATGGTTAATTGTAATGTGTCAAATTAGACTTCATTATAGGCTAAACAGAAAGGTGACCAAGTAATATTGGGATATGTCTATTTCCCCCATTGAACATACTTCTTTTACTTTATGGAAAAAAATTCAAAACAAAATAATAAAAGACTAACAATAGTTAATACATTGCATATTATTAACTTCAAAGTAGTCAGAGTACAAAATATGGGCATAAAAAATTCTCCAAACAATATTAGCACAAACCTTTTTTTTTCCAATGAACTAAGAGAAACTAGTAGTATAACTATCTTCTACTTTTTTTCTTTTCCCTTCCTTCCTTTCCCCTTGCCCCCATCCTAGTACTTCTTTTCTTTTGAACAATTTCTTCCCATTTCATAATATCTATTGTACATTTTGGTACTTCTTTACTCTTTTAGTTTCTCATACCAGGGAGAAAATATGATATTTACACATGTGAGTCTGATTTATTTCACTTATACTACAAAGAATTAACAACTGGTATGTCATCTTATTAAAAAGCTTTGCACAAGAAAAATCACCAACAGAGGAAAAAGACAACCCACAGAGTGGGAGAAAAATTTTAGTCAATTGTCCCTCAGACAAAGGACTTATGTCAAAAACATAGAAAGAATTGGAAAAAAAAATCAGACCCCCAAATTCAAATACCCAATCCAAACATGGGCATCTAAGATGATTATGCACACCTCAGATGAAGAAATACAAATGGCAGGTGGGTGTGGCGGCACACTCCTTAATCCCAACCCGCGGGAGCTGAGGCAGGAGGATCCTTGCCAGTTTGAGACCAGCTTGGGCTACAAAGTGACCTGACCTGCATAGCAAGATCCTGTCTCAAAAAGACAAAAAAATAAAAAAGAAAGAAAGAAAGACAGACAGACAGACAGACAGATGGCAAATAAATATATGAAAAAGTGAGCCCAAGTTTAGCCTGACCTGCATAGTCAGACCATGTCTCAAAAAGACAAAAAGAAAGAAATACAAATGGCAAATAAATACATGAAAAAGTGTTCATCATCATTGATCATTCAAGATATGCAAATTAAACAATCTTAAACACTGAGATTCCATCACACTCCAGAAAGAAGGACTATCATCAAGAAAACAACTAATGACAAATGCTCATAGGGCTGTGGGGAAAAAGGAATGCTTCTCCATTGTTGGTGGGAGTATAATCTGGAGCAAACACTGTGGAAGTCAGTATGGAGATTCCTCAAGAAACTAGGATGAGAGGTCTTATTTGACCCAGCTATTCCTCTTCTGGGTATCTTCCCAGAAGAATTAAAAACACTCAATTTTTTAGCAGCACAATTTGTAATAGCTAAAGGTTGGAAACAGCCCAAATGCCCATCAATCAAGGAATCAATGAAAAGAGTGGTCTTTTTATACAATGGAGTACTCAGTCATAAAGAAGGAAAAACCTGAGATATTTATAGGTAAATGGACACAACTTAGACCACACTCATAAGTGAAACATTAAGACTTTTAGAAACCATCCCTACAATCAGTCAAGAAAGTAAAATATTTATCTCAAGTGCTCTTTACAATCCAGATGATATACACAATTGCTGAAAAACTGCTGGATTATTCAATGTAAACTTTTAAATCCAGACACTAAACATATATTAAACAACAAGTATATGCCAGGAACATACCAGGCACTTGAGAAATACGGAAAAGGATAGTATCTTGTCCTATTCCTCAGGTTAACTCTAATTTAATAATGAAAATTGGTGTGCTCAAAGAAGTAGAATGAGGTGGAGTAAGCACAGGTGCAGGAGGTGAAGGAGGAGGAGGAAGAGGAGGAGGAGGTGAAGGAAGAGGAGGAGGAGCCACACTAGGAGAAAAACGAAACAAAATGCAACTATTAAATAGTACAGAAGACATTCTGGGAACTAGGTTGCTTAGTGAAATTTGTCAAAGTGTTTACCTGATAAATTTGTGATTTTACTGGAAGACTAGTCATGTGCTTACAATAAAAATCGTTTGTCAAACTAATGAAGTAGATTGGCAAAACAATCCTAACCTTCTATCAGCTATTATTTCCAACTCAAATTGTTTAAAATAAAATACCTTTGATTTTTTTAAGCAAAAATTAAAGTCATTGCAAATGTAATGTATAATGTACAAAAAAAACTAAGAAACATGGGAAATTGCCTTTAAATGGCCTATACCTTTCACTAGCAACTGAAGGATGAAACCACAAAATTCTGTTTTTCTCCAGTGGTATAATGCACAGTGAGCATTCTGAGGCCAAAGTAGCATGTGCAGAGACAGCACATTATCTTCATTCATGTAAAGATGGACACGTGGGCTTATTCTCTTTCTTGGTTACTGTAAATAGCACCACAATAAATATGAGTATGCAGGGATCCTTGGGTATGCTGATTCCTTTTTTTTTATATATATATAGTATGCTCAGAAGTAGAATAGGCATAGTAGATCTTATATGTAGCATATCTATTTTCAATTTTTTAAGGAACCCTTGCTTTCCATAATGGTTGTACTGATTTACATTTCCAACAACTATATATAAGGGTTCCTTTCTTTTCATATCCTTGCCTGTATTTGATTTTTTTTGTTTTGCTTTCTATTTATAATAGCAATTCCAAGTGTGATGAAATGATATCTCATTGTAGTTTTGATTTGCAGTTTTGTGATGATAAATGATATCAAACATTTTCACATATGTGTAAATGAACTTTTAGTGTATTCCTGCATATCTAACTGAAATCTAGATTTGTATGTGATTCCTGAATGAACAATAAGCATTCTGAGTTTATTTTCAGATACAGGTCATTCTACTGTTCATACCTATGAAAAAGCAATCCCAGTGGCACTGGCAATTGGCAAAATTAAAGTGTTTTTTATTTCATTTATAGCTCCACAAGACCAGATGGGTGATCTTTTGTCCTTATCTTTATCAACACAATTTGTCATCTTCAAAATGAAAGGAAACTTGTCATTTTTCTTATTTAAAATCTGTGACCAAACAAAGAAGTTTGAAAAAAAAAGTTATTATAATAAAGAAGAGGCTCTATATTATTAAACTTAGGGATACATGATTAAAAAGCTTAGAAATTTAATTTGTAGTAGTAACTGATCAAAATCTTAGGTAATGTGATTTTTCTATGATTTTTGTACTACTCTGCATTAAGAAAATTCTCTAAAGTTCAAAAAAAATCTGAATAAAAAAGGATTTCAAGAGAATTCTAATTAAACCTTCTTTAGAGAGACTAAACCTTCCTTTTTTCCAAAATAGTTTCTTCTACTAGTTTAGGTGCTCATGTGCAAACTGATTCATTGTCTAAAACAGACTTTCATATGCTTACTTTAATAATTTTACTGCTATTATCTGGACCATATTCTATTAGAATTCTATTCTTAATTTTTATTTTTGTTAGTACATGTTTGCAGTATATGATTACATTGACCCTGAAGAGGTGCTAGTATATGGACATAATACACCTTACTTTCATTTTTCATCCCTCTCTCCTCTCCCTCCCTCCATTTCTTGAACCCTTGCCATTCTCCCTGTTTCTAATTATCTTTTATTTTGCTCTTTATTTATATTTTGAGTTTCTCAACTGAGAGAATTCATACAATATTTGTGTTGGACTTATTTCACTTAAAATTATGATCTCAAGGTATATCAATTTTTGCACAAGTGACTCAAATTTTTCCTTCTTAACATGGGATAGAATGTCAAGCCTATACACTATTGAACACTGCCTTCTAAATATCATGTATCAAAAAAAATTGAACATAAAACGAATTCATTGTAGTAGCTCTGAACCTTGCTCTGTAGGCTTTGATAAATGTTAAGTAAAAAGAAAATTAATGTTTTTCCCTTAATCATTGTTATTTTATGGAAACATTTTCAAATGCAGTTTTTTTCTTTTGGAGAAATTTGTACATCTTATGAATCAATACGTAAGATACGATTTTGGTGGAAGATACCGTCTCTTAATGAATCTTGATCTTACTGTTTTTGTTTTGGCAAGGAGAATTACACATAAAGAGAGTAAAATTCTGCAATTTTAGAATTTCTTATAGATGTATTTTATTATAACATAGCAAACTTTTTTCACTTTATACCTGTTAGGGATGGAATAAAAAGTATGAAGTACTCTCCACCTTTGATGGAGAATCTTATATCTGGCAAGGGATCTCCTACAAGTACATGGAACAATTTGAATGAAAAGGGCCATCATCCAAGAAGTCATTTGTCCTTGAGGAATGTCAATCCATTCCCAGAAAGTTACCCAGAGTGACCTTTTCTTAGCAGTCACCATTGGCTTTCAAATTTGCTAGTTGGCACATTTGGTTTCCCAGGTTTTACATCATCGCTATGGGTAGATTCAAATTCAGTGAATTCAGACACCACACAAAATCAACATTTCCATTTATGAATTTAAAGTAAGAAATATAACTATAGGAAAGAAAAAACATGTCATGGCTACATGGGAAAGATATTGCAACCAGGAGTTTCTTGCATGCATGAAATCAGAATGAGAGGATTTAGTTGACCTGAATGAAACTGTTATTGACCTATAAACCTCTTCTGAAGATGGACCTACCATACCTTCTCCCTGCAACAGGAGAATACACTGCCAAACCTGCCTTTGGGATTTTCATTTTTCTCTGTTTCCGTTGCTGACCAAACTTTCTTTCCTCTTTACATTGGTTAAGGATGATTTTATGTTTGTCATTTAGGGATAATATCACTTCTGTTCAATGTTGTATTCATATTATGGCTTTATTCTTAGAAAATGTTTTCTTTCCCTATTTCCAAGTTTAAGAAAAAGGCAAGGGAGGGTCTGGGATTTAGGTCAGTGGCATAAGTGCCTGCCTGGAAAGCACAAGGTCGTGAGTTTGATCCCCGGTACAAAAAAAAAAAAAAAAAAAAAAAAAAGCAGGGGAAAAGTTTCAGTCAGTAACTCCCAGGGATACCTACTGTCTATTCCATTTAATAGTTTTTCACAATGTAGTTTGTTTAATAAAGCAATACTAAAATGATTCAAATAAAAATATTACACAATAACATATTTATATAAAAATATATTCAAAAATAGTATATCTATTATGACATTGTATATGTTAAATGAACAGTAAAGGAATATTTATAATAGTTCACATCAAGGAGTCACTACTGAAAAGTGTAACGCAAGCTATCATAAATATGAGATTTAAGGTAAAGTAATTTAATAATCATAATCTATGATGTAATTATAAAAGTATATGTTTAAAGAGCATTTAAAAAGTGAATTTATCAAAGAGCCACAAAAGACCTAGAATAGCAAAGGCCCTTCTGGGCAGCAAGGAGAGGACAGGAGGCATCACACTCCCAGACTTGAAATTATACTACAAAGCTACTGTAATCAAATCAGCATGGTACTAGAAACAAAACAAACCTGAGGATCAATGGAATAGATCAGAAGATACAACCACAACTACAAACACACTCAGCCACCTTTTCTTTGACAAAGGGGCCAAACATGTTCACTGGAAGAAAGATAGCCTCTTTAATAAATGGTGCTGGAAAAACCAGCTTTCCATATGCCGAAAACTAAAATTAGACCCAAGCCTATCACCATAAACTAAACTAAAGTCAAAATGGATCAAAGATCTAAATATTAAAACAGAAACACTAAATCTGCTGGAAAACAAAGTAGGTAGAAATCTTGAAAACATAGGGGTACGTGGAGAATTCATGAACAAAGCCAAACTGCTTGGGAAACACTTCCCAGAATCGACAATTGGGATCTTGTCTTGTTAAAAAGTTTTTACACTTCAAAAGAAATCTCCAACAGAGTGAAAAGAAAACCCACAAACTGGGAAAAATTCTAGTCAACAGCCCTTCAGACAACGGCCTTCTATCTAGAACATATAAAGAATTAAAAAATATGAGGCCCTCGAAATTCAAAGACCCAATCCAAAAATGGGCATCTGAGATGAAAACACATTTCTCAGCTGAAGAAATACGAATGGCAAATAAATACATGAAAAAATGTTCAGCATCATTGGTCATTAGAGAAATGCAAATTAAAACAACTCTGAGATTTCATCTCACTCCAGAATGAATGGCCAGGATCAAGAAAACCACCAACAATAAATGCTGGAGAGGCTGTGGGGAAAAAGGAACCCTTCTCCACTGTTGGTGGGAGTGCAGACTGGTGCAACAACTGTGGAGGTCAGACTGGAGGTTTCTCAAAAAGCTAGGATTGGAAGTCCCATTTGACCCAGCTATTCTGCTTCTGGGCATATTCCCAGAAGAAGTGAAATCATCTTACCACAGCGATATATGTGCACCCATGTTTATAGCAGCACAATTTATGATAGCCAAATCTTGGAAACAACCCAAATGCCCATCAATTGAGGAATGGATAAAGAAGATGTGGTACTTTTATATAATGGAGTACTATTCAGCTATAAAAAATGATCACATTGAGGCTTTTATAGGTAAATGGATGCGACTTGAGACCATACTCATAAGTGAAATAAACCAAACCCACATATGTAAACACCACATTGTCTCCCTAGTGTAAGAAACTGAAAGACTCAATAAGATAGAAAATTCCCGATAAATATGGAAAAAAGGCTCTGAAGTCCAACAGTGCTTTTATTCTTTGATTTGATTGGTTTAAGTCCCTTTCCTACAATTTGATTGCAATATGTGAGAAGATAGGAGCAGCTCTTTTGAAAAATGGGACACTACGGTAGCCATTGCTGGTTTCTTGTTGGCCAACGTGATCGCCTGTAGTGCTCTTTTGTTTTATCTGGTTTTGTATTGCTTTGTTTTGTTTGAGTTTATTGTCTGTAAATGTATGAACAACCATTTTGAGGAAAGCAAGAGACACTGGGATAACCATAGTTAATCTCCTGTTGTTATGTTTCGAAGACCTGTGTAGCTTTCTGTGTTCTGTTTTGAAAGGCTGTATTGTGTTTGACTATTCTGTTTTCTTTTGCTTTTTTTTGTTCTGTTCTGTTTTGTTTTGTTTTGTTCTAGTCTCTTTAAAATAAAAAAGTGAACTTATCTTTTTAATTAAAAGTCTTATAAGATAAAGCATTTATCGTACCTCCTAGGTGTTTATTATTTTAAAAAGATTACTATATTTCTGTATGAACCAATGTATTTTCTGTATATTCAGCATGACTGTCTTCATTAGCAGTTATTAATCACCTAGCAGTATACAATATAGTTTGTTACTACAGGATAAAAAATGAATCCTATTCTCAAGGAATACGAGGAAAGTAAAGAAATCAATACTAAAAGAAAAAAAAATCTGTGCAGTCAGCCTATTCACCATCATTATTTGGTTGGACATCAAGGTCAATGTGTAAATCAGCCCCCATGTCCCATAAAAAGCTTATAATTCTTAATTTCAATTTATGAATCCAAAGTTGATAGAGTAAATTTATTTCCTGAGTTCCAAATCACAGGGACAAAGGATGGTGCTATTATAAAAATGTCATTCTCAGATCTATACAACATCCCCACATTCTTTACAAAGAAAACATCAATGCCAGTCATTTAAAATTTTTCCCAGAAGAAGATACATGAAGAAGTCATTTTATAAAGATACATCAAAATTTGGACTTAGTCAATCTTATAAAGAGTTTCTAAAGCTTACATCTTTGTTTCTCTTGTGAAAATGGACACCATAAAATATTATAAATGTTTCATATCTTTTATCTGTGTGTATGTGTTATATCTTCCATCCTATCTCCTATCTTTAAAGTCTGTTTATCTATCTATCTATTCTCTACTATATCTATATCTGTATATATTATGCCCCTACTAATTCTTAGCAGCACTTGAGAAATATAATTGCTATGACATAAGTGCTTCTTCTGGGGTCACTTTAGACCTTTAAATTATTTCAAGCTGGATTCCAATCAGACTCTCTAGTGTTAAATTAGTCATAGTCCTATTTAAAATATTTTGTGTTTGAGTTCGTGCATTTTTTGCAGTTCTTCTGAACTTCCAAATTATTTCTTTCCTTCTTTTCTTTTTTTTTCTTTATTACTACTGAGTATTGGTCTGAAGCTTCAATCTGAGCCCCCTTTTTCAATTTTTTTTAAATGAGGTGGCTCTAGGTTGCTGCATTTCTCAGTCTGGGTTTGAACTTGTGATCCTCCAACTCCCAAAATACCAGAATTTAGGATATGCTGATTTCCTATTCATTTTTTTATGAAAAGGATTTTCACCCCAGTTTATAGACTCCCTCATTGGTGCAATCTAATATTATGTTATTATACTTCCTTTTCAATATGGATTTGGACACATTAAGTTTTACTGGGTGCTTAGTTACGTTTTTTGTAACAAAAGCCAAAGGTCCATGTTACCCTGAAGTTTAAGAATCTGCTTCTTTCAAGTTACTGAGGCCTCATTTGTATAGATAAGACAGAATTTAGTTGTCTCTAAGGTTCAATTCACTTCTATGCTTTTTAGGACAAAAATGAATAAGTTAGGGAGAAAAAATTAAAGAAACTGAATGTGTAATTGTTGTGATAAGACTCAGTCAACATAATTTATTATTTTACTTAAAGTCTAAGGAATTTCTATGGCATCTATATTGATTAATTTAAAGAATGCTAAGTTTAGGAAGCTGTTTTAGGGAAGACTAATTCACAGAAACTTAGCAGGAAAATGTCTTCATATAAAAAGGGGAACTATGAGTTTATATTTATTATAAATCATCCATTAAAAATATAAGGAATAATTTCTATGACTATAAAATTAAAATTTTCAGTGATTGATTTAAAAATTGCCTTCCATCCTCCTTTGTTCTAAATCTAGTTTTTTGGTGTTAATATTCAGAGTTTATCCTTCACTAAAAGAGTCTAATTATGGAAGAATGGTCAGATTGGTAATGAGTAATTCAACTGGGGATGAAATTCTACAGGTAATGTAATAGGAACTGCGATCAGGAATGACAATGACTTTTTAAGGCTTTCAAACTGCTTATTTGACTCTAAAATAGCAAAACTAACATAGAATATTAGGCAGAAACCACATATTCTGTTGATGCAATTTTGTCATTTGTGGAATATTAATATTAATGAGCTCTAGTTGACTACAAAATGAGCATGTATTTAAAACATATAGGATAGGGGAATCTTTCAAAAATGAATTTGTTTTATTTATTATGCAAACTGAAGCATAAAAACCACATTTGCAATAACTCTGCCTTTACAAAGTATTTTTTTAGTTAGCATTGCTGCCTCTTTTGACTTTTGTATGCATATTGTTAAGTATTCAATGATGATTTCTCACCTAGTGTTATTTACTTATCCTAAAGGTACCTTGGAAAATCTGTATTTGATCTGCAATTCTAAATGAAACAACATAGCTGAGATCAAAACAGCAAAACAAACAAATAAAAGCAATACTAACAGCACTACTTGCTGAGTGCTTTCATGTGACATTCAGTGTGCTCAATGATCTGCGTATATTATCTATCTACCCATAAGGAAGTTATCACGGTTAAATCCATTTCACAAATGGATGGGGGCACAGAGAAATGAAGAAAAATATCCAAACCCCACAAAGAGAAAGTGGCAGAGACATATGTTTCTTTTAACTTTGATTTCTTCCTGATCTGGCCTACCTGACCATCAGATGTTTTGTTTTCCACTGGTTTTGAACTTGACAGTAATTTCTATCAATAGAAAATCAGAAAATCTAGTGGTAACCCCTCAAGAGATAAAACATAATTAGTTGGCTTTCACATAAACCTAAAAGTGTAAAGATAATAATCCAATGCCTGCTTTCTGTTTCAACACATGCCACTGGATCATCACTTGCTCCTAAATAAGACACTTATTTTATCAGTTCCAACAATGTTCTTTGTATTTCTTGGCTAATTTAGATACGAGCTTTCTTAGTTGTAGGTTCCAGTGGTACAGTCACTGAAATAATGTCCGTTTTATTTTTCAGCAATTATTATGTAATTATCATCTTGGAGTGACTTTAAAACATTTTTGATTTTGGAGGAAGTCTATGTTTATCTTTTTAAATGAAACCAAAACTGGAGTCTACATTATCACATGTACACTTAAGCAAATGCTTTCAACAGTGACAATTTTAAGCATTATTGTGAGTAAGGTACTATTAGGAAACTGGACTACATTAGTCACAACTCCTTCTACCCATAGGGATCTGATCTGGCGAAATGAATAATCTGGAAAATCTGAGGCACTATGAAATACTCTAATTCATCAACACTTCTCCCCCTTCTCATGTTGGATGCTCATACTCTTAACTACTATGTGCAATTTCCTAAAATACACAGCTGGCAAAAACAATATTTTAGAGTTTCCTAATGGTTTTATTTTCTGTGATTACTTTCCAACCACATCAGCAAATTGATGTTTTCCTTTAAGTCTTGACCTCATGTGACCATCTTATGAAATAGTGATAAATATTGAAGTTAGACAATTCCATCAGGTGGCAAGAAACCAACTGACATGTTCAAGATTATATAGCATGCTAGTCATATAGCTAGAGTTGCGTTTCCAGATTTTCACATTTTCAGACAAGTACTTTGCTCCTAATTCTGCCATAAGTCGTGCCTCCAATTAGGTGAACATTTTGAGGGATAATAGTGGCAATTCGCCTTTTACTGTAGTATTTTTAAAATTTAGACATTCACCATACTTTTCAGTCATAGCTTGTAGTATTAAATCTCTCTATGTAGCTTCCTTCACACATAACCCAATGAAAGTCCTCAATTTTGCTAGGTCAAACTTATTCTCCATAAACAAACCTTGTATTCTCTGTCTTCAGTCTGCCCCCCACCATGTACCAGTTGGCCTTCCTGCTGCATGGATCTCAGATGCATACCCCCAAAATACTTTCCTGCAGTCTTTTCTGTCACTCTGCACCGACTTTTTCTCTCTTCAGCAAAGTCTTTTTTCTTTTTTCAGCTCCTACTGGTTTCTGTTGTGATTATCTTTTTTTCTGTATTACACTAATTCAAATGTGCTAATCTTGCCTCTACCAGTATATTTAAAACATCACTGCAGCCAGAAATGTGACCCTTACGTTATTTATGTCGCTCCCCCAGAGCTATACATAAAACAAATGCTTGAAACACACTGTGTTGCATTGATTCAATGTCTTATGCAGTTTTTCATGATACAAAAATATATAAAAAAATCATTTTAGGTCACTTACTTCCTTAATACCAACATGAGAAAATAATACAACATAAGAGCTATTTTTACAATTAACACAAGAGTTCTTTCTCAAAATGATAGCACGTGTACTCACCCAATGAAAGTATCAGGAATTGAATTTCCACATGTAATTTACTGTATTTTACTTACAGCAGTTTGGGTTTAATTTGACAACTCTCTCATTACAACTACCAAAAAAAATAATCCCTTCTGTACAAATGTATTTCCATATTTCCATCTCAATATAAGCACAGCTGTGAACCAATTACTTCAAAGTTCAAGAGCTAGTTGTTTCTATCCTTAGCACCCCTAGAAAATGTTGAACGTAATTCTGGGGAGAGACTCTCAGCTCAAGAAAAATAACTTTTTTTCTTTTATGTTATTTTCTTATTTTGTTTCTATTTCTAGCACATATTGGACAAATACTCTTTACCATTGCTTTTATTTTCTATACTATATTTAGTACAGTATGATAAAGATTTTGCGATTTTATTTGAAACTATTACATGGATCTTTTTTAGTTACTGATAGCTATTAGATAAAAAGATATAACCTAGTGGTTTGTAGCTCAATCCCTTTGTCTAAAAATATTTCCTCAAGTTATCTACTTGTGAATATGTGGGAATATTTAAAAAAATGCATCCTTTACCTTCTAATTTTTGGAATTAACTATTCTCTGACTTTCTCTCCATCTGCCAAATTGACTTTTACTATATTATAAAAGAAATACAAATAAATGACTGATACAAATATATTTGAGAGATTCACATTATTATTTGATGTTTTTATCATGAAATCACACTTTGCATATGACTCTTTCTCCTTCCCTTAGCGAATCTCCCACCTCTACCTATGAATAGACTAATTGTCCATGCAAACTCCACAGAAAGGGAGCAAATAATTAGAACAATTTTTTATCTTTTCAATTGATAGAAAAGTGTTCTCTAAGCAGCAGCTAAAGGTCATATTAATTTTGCCTACTCGCCCTCTAGTTTCCCCAGGAGAAGTTGTATGATGTCAGGCATATCAAAATGAGCTAACTATTATGCCTGTCTAACCAGATAGACCACCTTCCAAGCCCCAGCACAGCCCCTGTCGTGCATGACCTTCCTCTGCTGTGTCACTGAACCTACTTATTTGAGATGACTCGATTCAGTGACTGACAGTAAATGTGAAAGAAGTAGGAAGTAGGCAACAAGAACAGAATTCTTGTTGTATCAGATAGATAATTCTGTATGTGTTAGATAGCCATGGTTGTTTAGTACAGTAAGGATCTAACAAAGATAGTGTTCTCCGATGTATGATTTGTTTAAAAAAAAATCCCTTTTATTGGTCGGAGATCAGTCCTTAAATATGTATTTTCCTAAGAGATGTCATATTACCTGTTTGACAGCATTCTGTTTTAAGGGAGCTCTTTCCTCTGACAAAAGTTGTGCTCCTCCTCCAGAATGAGATTAGACAGTCCTTCATCCACGGTCAATTGATATATAGCCCTGCCCAGGTGCCCCTTATGAATGATCAAATAAATAACAAGAAAGCAGAGTCAGAAACTCATTACTATTTAAGACATTTTAAATTAGAAGATAAACTCATTTGGGAGCTAGTGTAGAAAAAGATAGCGTTAAAAAAAAGAAAAAAGATAGCATGAAGATTGGTGTAGATACACAGCCTGAGAGACATTCTCAGGCCTAATGCATATCCAAGGTAAACTTAGGAGTGGGGAAAAATCTGAAAAGAAATAGCACACATGAAAAAAGCACTTCAAGTGGCCCCTAAAAGAGATAAATAGAATAGTGTATCCCTGGAGCTTTCTCATCCATGAATATATTCTGGCCCTTCATCTTATATTCTCGTCTTAATATTTTCTTGGATTGTTATCTGAGCTGACTTAGGGTTTTTAATTCATGAAACTAAAAGATGCAACTTTTTGCATTTATGAACAGTTACTTAGCACCTGTACAGGTAAAGCTTTATTATTAATTCCTACAAAGATGTCAAATAGTTTGTAAAGTTCCACTCACCTCTAAAATTTTTTTGTGTGAGATTTTCTATAAATAAATATTAGTAGAAATTCTTCATAACTCTATTTCTAGAAAAAATTAGTTTTCAATATTTATGTTATGGATAATTTTACTTTTTTCACTAAGCAAAAATATAATGATTTTTCTCTCTCTACAGATCAATACTGTACATGAGTTTTGTTCCATTTAATGGGATTGATTATCCTAGGGCAAAATTAATTCTTAGTCAAAATTTAATAAAAATGAGCCAATATGTGTTACTAATAGCCTGATCATATATTTATACAATTAAAGATTAAAGATGTACTGACCAGATTTTTAATAATATTAGTTATATTTACTATTTAACTATTAGTTTTCACATTGAATACAAGTTTCCATCTTAATATTGCCATACATTGAAAGTGCTGGATGTAAAATCTTAATTCCAGTTCCATGTATACAACATAAATCACAAATGATTACTTACTTGATTTAATTGAAGGAAACCTTCATACCAAAGACTGGCTCAAGTGTTGTGTGAGATTCCTCTTAGAAATTGAACACCCCCACCTTTTTTTTTTTTTTTTTGAGAAAGCAATGTGCAAATGGAAGATGAGCACCAAGCAAATTGCTTGGGAAAAGACAATTTTAAAACTTCTCCACAAGGAATGAGCCTATATGTTGGGTGTCAGGAGAGAGGAAAACAAGAAAGTAGAGAAGGAGTTTATAGGAGCTTATTGCACAAAATGACTAATGAGTAATCCCAAATAGCACCAGGAGTGAAGAGGTATAGTGACGTGAATACCTGATGTTCCCTGTCACAAGTGACTTGCTTGTGATTCTGTAATGTAAACCCCTCCATCATCCTATAAATAGTAAGTAAAGTCTCCTTAATATGCCAGTTTTGTTTGTAGTAATTGCTGGAGAAATAAGGGAAAATCCACCTTGCCTTTACCCATAACAGATTGTTGGTAGCTAGAAGTGATTCTGGAAGCATGGCGGCCCAGGAGTTTCTCAGTGAGGGAAATGACTTATATAGGACATGAGCTATTGAATTAAAAATCATTAAATTTCAGAGGTCAAATGATATTTACATAATAATCCATTTGTATTGATTCATATTAAGCCTTAAATATGAAGTCCTATCTGAAGATGAAGCTAGCGGCTACAAGGAGTGAGACTCTATACCATAATAGGATACTGAACATTTATCCAGTTTGTTTTAGAAATAATTTCATTAGAATCTTTCTACCATTTGCCTATGTACTCTCTCCTTGCTCATTCTCTAACAGGATAGAAAGGTTTTGTTTTGTTTTCAATCTCAGTAAAAGAATGGGGGTTGGTATGGGGGAAGAGCCTTTAATTATCCATAATTCTTAGCTTGTGTACGTCCATTTAGAGAACAGGAATAATGCTAATAATATTAAACTAATTTTAGTTGAAACTCAATGTCATCATCTACTTAATCTACTACTTATTGTTATCTCAGAGTAAAGGGCATAGAGTTTCTGTTCTATTAACATTAACAAAGTCTAAAAAATGTCTTACAGTTATAAAATGATGCTGTGGGATCTCTTAGACTGTAATCAATGAATGAGTCTTTTTATCTTAAGAATAAAGGTTTAGCGATTTTTTTTCTTGGCATGTATTACAGAGAAGAAAGTGATCAGCCCTGTTACCCTGCCTCTGGGATTTCAAACAAGGGTACCTCTTCCCATTGTGATCAGGTTTTGCTGAGTAATTTTAAGCCTCAAACCTCATTTTACACAAAATTCTCAAAAACTTTAGTAAGTTTTGCACGTAATTTCTCTGACATTTTAGTATGAACACATATGCTAAGTTGACAGATTCAAAGCTAAAGCAATGTTGAGGCATCTGGAGCACAGGACAGAAATTTAAAGAATTATTAGATAAATTATAAGATACATGGGGATTATATGATAAATGGGAATCATTTCTTTTCACATTAAAATCCAGTAGTTTGGCTCTACCTTAAGCCTGATACAGAGCAAATTAAACATCTTTCTACTCCCCAGCTTCACAAAGACCACCACACATGAAGATACATTCTACTCTTTAACAGCATTGCTCCTTCCTCAAAATCTTACCTTTCAGATTATTTCTATACCTCTTATAAACAGGATATAGCCCTTGTCTGTAAAACAACATTTTTGCTAATTTTTGCATTTTTCATTGATCTTTTTGGATTACACATCTACTTAATCTAGAATTCATAGAAACTAGTGTAATATTACAGATTCTCAAAACCAGCGGTACTTTGACTCAATAAAACAATGTATACAATGTAGTTACTAGCGCAAGTTCTGCACTGTTAAAAGACAGCATTATCTGGTGAAAAACTAAGAGTAACCTTGAACTCTATTCTTGAATTATAAAACCATGTAGCTATTTATTATTAATATTATTACTCCCTGCATTTCGCATTCATTTTAAAATAAACTTGTACAAATAAAATTAGAGAAAAATATAACATATCATTACTATCACGAATGTGCCTATTTTGAAGTGACTCCTTTCATAGTCTAGTCTTTGCTATAGATAGTTTCATTTACTTATTCCAAACTTCTGTAAAAACATTCTTCGAGTTACCATTTAGTACCTTGATTTGTACTACATATATAAATTTTTAATGGGAAAAAGAAAGATGGAAAAAAATTTACTGGAGCAACCAAATAACTGTTTCCAGCTTGATTACTTTAGATACTATGGCAAGTATATTTATACTTTGCTTATCAAGAAAAATAGACCAGAACAGGGAATATTCCAAGAGAAGTAGCAACACGAACTCTGCTAGAGGCTGATTTAATTTACATTTTCTGTTGTTTACACGTGGAACTTTCAAAAATCTTTTTGCTTCTACTCAATATAAATGAGTCTATGCCAAATGTTTAATAATTTACCAAGAATTTCAGCAAATGATAAAATTTTCTGCAGGAATTCTATGTGAGATTGTTTTAGCTACACTAAAGAACAGCTGCATGCTTTAAAATCAATTGGTCTCTTTAGTAAACACATGCCAGGTTACTTTGCCCAGTTAGTTCTGTGGCTTATTCAGGAAGCACTGTACTCTTCCCAACCTAACAGTGATGAGGGCCCTGCAACTTAGTGACAGGCCTTGATACAAAGCTAATTAGCTTCTGGGACAAGAGAGGTGAGCTGGGTATATCTATTAACTCCTTCTACACCAGAAAGCATGAATGATTTTACAAGTCTTATAACCTGAAACAGTTTCCTGGAATAAGTCATTTGTTAAAAAAAAAATTTTTTTTTCATTTAATACATCAGGGAATGCTTGTCTATTTCTGTTAAAGGTTTTTCTACTATTGCCCAGAGTAGATAGGTAGATAGGTGGGTAGGTAGGTAGATAGATAGATTGATTTCTGATTTAAATTTTTTCAACTCATTTGTCTTTATGTTACCTTTTAACCTTTTAAAGAAAAACTTCAAATTCTTTCATTTTGTCTCCTTTTACTTAAGCTCTACTGCCTGAATATCTAATTTCCTTTCTAAATAGCGCTCCCTTGCTCATGAGCACTGCAATTGTAAGAAAATCAATCTTCCTGAATCTCAATTTCTTAACTGAAAAAAATGATTGTAAGTGTATAATTATATGCCAACCTTAATTATTTCAAATATTTAATTATACTTTATTTTTTATTCAATGCCCTCTTGAACATATTCTTTCAATCCATAAATGTTGAAAAATTGTATTTCCCATCTTTTTTCCATTACCCACAGGAAATCTTAGATCCTCCAGTTGTCAACAATTGAATGAAGGATCACAATATCCAAAGGCAGATACATGACTTCCTGCATAGGCCCCTCCCTCTCTTCCCCTCCATCAAGCCACATCTCCTCCACGCTTCATTTTTCTCAGCCTCACTAACTGTATTAGACTTATTAGGAGTCTCCTTAAGAGAGTGTGCATGGATTTGCCAAAGTGAAATCAGATATCTTGATAGTCATTATTAAAATGGTATAAAAGAAACAGATTTGGGTGTGAAAAGATTAGTACAGCAGTTCTAAAAATGATATCAGAAATTCAATAAGCATTAAAACTATTAGAATGATTCTTGGCAAAGTAAATTAAAATGTAAGCCCGTAATTTGGAATTAGATAACCTTTCTGGAATCAAATTTCATTGATTAGATATGGACATGTACTTAACTCCTCTGAGCCTCCATTTTCCTTATCTTTAAAATAAGGATAAAAGCAATTCAACCCTCTTTACATCGTTGTTTCACCAGTGGAAACTAAATGATAAAATAGTTCGGTTTAACTCTAAATTTCAGTGTAGTTTGCAAATATAATTATTGATTTAACTAATTATATGAGATTTTCTCTTATTATTTATAAACCATGAGTTTTTTTCATTCTATTAATAAACAGAGTAACTATTTGAACAGTAACATTAGGAAAATCTTACTCAAAGTGTGTCCTACAATACATCAACATCTTTATAGATGTATCATTGTAAAGTACTCTGAAATAATTAAAATACCTAATACTGCCTAAAAACACTGTAAAGAGTAACTAAAAATAATTGTTCTGTTATTTCAGACCAGTCTTACTATTTTATTTTCTTGTAAGGTTTAATTTTTATTCAAAAGAAAAAATCTGCCATAATAGAATTTTTTAATTGTTTGGTGTAATAACTTCACACATAAATACTGCAGAAAATATTGAGGTGCACGTGCTGGTTTTGGTGAGGTCTGCACACTTTCTAAGCGCCTCATTTTACAAACCAGTATGGCAGCACATGTTCAAATTTGCTTCTCCATAAAATTTTAAGTTATGTGATGCTGTGGATTTTTGGAGTCTCTATAAAACAACTGAAACTGTAGATGCTGAGTTCCTCCATATCAAAGTCACAGCGTTTATTTAAATCATACTATATTATTTAATAAAACAAGACAGCAGTCCAATTTGTAAGGTGAACTCCTGACTTGAACATGAGTGTTAACCGAGACTTTTGCCGCTATGTGTGCATGCTAACTGTCTAAGATCACTCCAAAACAGTCATTCAGATAACCATTAGGTATGTGAGAGTGACTCAGTATAATGACATATCTTTTTGTTGATCATAAACTCGGACCCAATTCCTCCTTTTGCCAACTAGGTGACTTGTAAACTCACTGTTTAAAATTCATTGACTTTTTGTGAAATAACAATTGTATCCTTTCACTACCAAAATTATGCATAAAATGGAGCAATGTGTGTAAAATATGAACAGAATCACTGAGCGTGAATGTTCCATAACTGTTAGATTGTACTGTTTTAAATTTTAGTAGGCAACATATTTCATTGATGAAAATCATGACACTCTACTGGTATTCAATGTTTAAAAATATCTTTAAGCCAAATTCATATCATTTTGCTGACTAAACTCAAGCATGTTCATTTTCCAGGTCACAAGTTTGTCTGTACATTTAGAGTCTTCCATAATTAGAACTGCTTGATGATTCAGGCCTCGAGGAGTGAGAATTTCCAGGGATTTGGTAATTATTTATGGCAAATACCTTTAAGACTGTAATACTTACCAGAATGTCTTGCCAATAAATATTAGATGATAGATTAATGTGCATTTTAATGAGGGTAATAAAGTGCCACAATCAAAACCAAGTTAATTAGCTATTATCGTAAAGTTGGTAAAATAGATGGCATATATTTAGTGTTTACTATAGGCTAAGCACCTTACATGAATTATCTCATTTAATACTCTCAATGAACACATGACATAGACTCATTCTCACTGTACAAATGTATAAATTGAGAAAGAAGAAAAGTTTAACCATTATATTTTCTTTTAACGATTTCATGGTGGAATCAGATATGCATATCTTCATTTTAACAAGAAAATAATCTTTAATGAATTCCTGGTTTTGGAGATATGTTTTAAATTTCTTTGGAGCCAAAATATTGTGCAACATATATTTAGAATCCAAAGAATAATCAAATAAAATAACACAGTTTGAGTTTTATACTTTCATTTACACAAATAGGAAGTGATCAAAATATATACTGAATGTTTAAATTCTTAAACATTTATTAGATACATTGCCATTGATTACTCTCAATGTACTCTTACAATGTACTCATGTCTTTATGAGGGGTGATCACACATACAATGAATGCAGCTGTCAGGTTCCACCCAAAGGAAAAGTAGGCTCATAATACTATTGTGGTTTGTCCTCATCTACCTTACTCACAGATCTGGTACCATGCAACTTCTGGATTTTCCCCCCAAATGAAAATGGCTATGGTAGGTAAATACCCTGAATCCACTGAGGACATCCAGTCAGCCAAGACAGCAGCAAAGACAGCACAGCTAAAGACACTCATGAAGTAGACTTCCAGAATTGTTTCCAAAAGTTACAAGAACAAAGAAGTAAGTGTTTTC